>PVJL010004948.1:0-118468 GCA_004026885.1 Lyroderma lyra
AAAAAAAAAACCCAACTTAAAAATTATTTAAAATGTAAGTTTGGAGCTTATGGGGTAAGCAACAAAGGTTGCAGTTGAACTTCTGGTTTCTTTATGGAGTTGCTGCCCTTTTGCTTACTAAGGTATTAAGGTAGCTGTGATGATTTGGCCGTTTGTGATGTGGTTGGTTGGGAGGGGAGAAAGGAAAAAGAAGACTCGAATTTCTCTTCCTTGGTCCTTATGCTTCTCAGCACTCTTAAGTAACTGTTGGCATAAATAAATCAAGAGTACTGGATAGTTAAGCAAGTAGCTGTAAGTAGCTCATCTCCAGGAAAAGCCTGTTGCTCAATTTTTTCTGGCTTATTCTTTTGCTTAGTCAGATGGACAAGCTGGGGCTTCATTCTGCTTTCAGAGCAGATTTGAACTGGATTTGCTTTTTCAGTTCAGAAGTTAATGTTTAGTGCCATGATCCTTCTGCAGTATTCTGGGCCCTTCCAACTTATATTAGTTTGAGACTCAAAAAGTTTAGTAGGGAAGTTTCATCAGAGAATCCAGGAGAATGTTAGTAGCTAAATTTTTGTAGATCATGGTTTGCCCCTTTACTTTGAGATCTCTAAAGGGCTTGCTCATGGCTTTCCTGACCTACCTCAATGGTCAGCTTCTTTTTTTTTTTTTTGGGTAGTTCCCTGGCTGGGAATCAATGGTCAGCTTTGGGCCCATTCTCCCCACTCTTCCAGCTCCCCCTTTACCATTTCATTAGTTCTTCTATCCTCTGGGTCAGAGGTTCTTTTATCTTTTTGTGTTGTGGACCCATTAGCAGACCAGTGAAGCTTGTGGACCTAATAATGTCTTTAAATATATAAAATACATAAGATTATAAAGGAAACTAATTACACTAAAATGCAGTTATCAGGGTATTAAAACAATTTCCTATTAGTAATATCTAGGGGTAGGTCTAATAACTACCATGATTTTTATTTTTATTTTATTTTATTTTTTGTTTGTGGGTAGTTCCCTGCTGGGAATCGAAACCCAGGCTGCAGTGTTGACAGCACCAGCGCCGAAGCCTTAAGCCACTACGCCACCAGGGAACTCCCATGATTTTTAAATAGAGATGAGCATTAGTGATATTTTAAGATCTATAGTAGCTATAATATTATATAAAAATCTAATTTCTATTAATTATAGTTTCAGGTACTGCTGTTACTATTATGTTTTGTTGCCCATTTTTATAATTAAAAGAAATTTCAATTAGAGGTTAGTGAAAATGAAGTTGTATTTATTCCCATAGAAGTTCATAGACACCCTCCTGAATACTGAGGCTCATAGACCCTAGGATTAGAACCCCTGCTTTAACTCCTTAAGGTATGAGAAGGGTAATATTGTGAAATCATTTGTTAATCAAATATTTACCCAGTTTGTAGAATAAGATGCATCTTATGCCCAAATCCAATGACACTGAGTGTCCACTCTCCCAAGCACAGAAGCTTTTAGTGCATCTGTGCCATTTTTGAAATACAGTGTGGTAGAAGAGTTACTGCCTGTGATGTAACTGTACGCTCCCAAAGATGTCTGGGTCCTAATCTGCGAACCTGTGAATGTGTTAGGTTACAAATCAAGTGGGTATTAAGGTTGAAGATGGAATTAAGGTTGCTAATCCGCTGACTGTAAAGTAGGGAAATTATCGTGTATTATCTGAGTGTGTCCAGTATAACCACAAGGACCCTTTAAAATTAAAGACAGGGGAGTTCCCTGATGGTGTATTGGCTTAAGGCTTTGGCGCTGGCACTGTCAGTGCTGCGGCCTGGGTTCGATTCCCAGTCAGGGAGCTACCCACATACCAAAAAGCAAAAAAAAAAAAAAAAAATTAAAGACAAAGTAGAGTGACAACAGAAGATGACTACCATGGGAGCGAGGCACAAAGATGCAACATTGTTGGCTTTGAAGATGGAGTAAGTGAGCCATGAGCCAAGGAATGTAGGGAGCTTCTAGAAGCTAGAATGAGCAAGGAAATGAATTCTCCCCTAGAACCTGCAGAAAGAAATACAGTCCTGATGAGACCTCGATTTTAGTTCACTAAGACCTATATTGGCTTGTACGGAACTATAAGAAATAAATTTGCACTGTTTTAGGTGTTAAATTTGTGATAATTTGTTAACAGCAACAATAGAAAACAAATACACTGCCCCACTTTAGGGAGAAAGCTCATTTCTCCCTAGAAGTAAAAGTGGCAAAAGGAGCAGTATTTCATGCCAAGGTCTTCCAGGGTAATTTTTAAAAACTTTGTTCTGACTGCTCTGTTATCATCTGGATATAGTTTCAGATGTGGATTTATTCCTAATTGTCTTTGCCTTGTTACATTAGTATGATCACACAGCTTTGTAGCTCCATCTTGCCTTACTAAATTATACTAATTTTCTATCACACAATGAGTATTCTAGTTCTCCAGAAGCAGTATTACCTTAGCTTTTAATTTGGATGTGACCTCTAAATGCAGTTGAGAGTTTTAACAGAACTACTACTACTACCCTTTTCAGGTTCTTGAACATAATGCAAGGGTTCTGCATGGAACAAAGAGCAGTTAAGCAGGAGGAAGGATCACACTGGTTAACCTAAAGGAAAGTTACCCAGAATCACAATATGACTTTTTTTTTTTTTTTTTTCTTTTCGGTATGTGGGTAGCTCCCTGGCTGGGAATCGAACGCAGGCCGCAACACTGACAGCGCCAGCGCCGAAGCCTTAAGCCACTACACCATCAGGGAGCTCCCCACAGTATGACTTTTCAGTACTGAATGACTGTGTCAGCTCTAAGGGACAGCAAATGTACCTTTGTCCTTCCCAGAGCTAAGAAGATTGCCTTAGTAGCCTAGGCCTCATGGTTTGAGGCTGGTAATTGGTGAGGAATACCTGTTTGCTCTTAACACAAGTACTCTCTTGCTGGCAGATCTTTCTAATTCCTCTCTGAGAATTAGGTTTAGCCTGTCTGTGCGCTCTTACAAACAGAAGCACTTGAACTTTTAAACAGGTTTATCAGTGGAACCACCTGCTACGATTAACAGCCAGATGGAGTCAGCAAGTGTTGGATATCCTAGCCTAGGATCCTATCACTAACAGAAAGAATGCTTCCTTTATTTAAAAAAAAGCAGGGTGCGGGGAGTAGGCAGGGCTGGGCTCTGGCTTTAGTAACTACATCACAAACCTACTATTTTCATCACAATATAATTTTATCTGTTACCTAGAAATTTAGCCCCCTTCAAGCACATGTATAGTTTTGTGACTATAAGAGGTTTTTAAAACATGAATTATAAAGCAGCTCTTATTCTGATACTGCTTTTGCCACTCAGGGTATTCAATGTGCCTCCTCCTTTCCCCTAAAATGAGTCCTTCCCAAAATGGTGATTGTTGATTCAAAATTAGCTTTTTAATATAAATTACACCTTAATGCTGATTAGAAATTAGCCTTTTAACCTTAGGCATAGCATATGAAATGTATTATGTTATAATGCCCAAGCGGTTATTTATTTTGATGACAAGTATTGATGTAAGAAATATCCAGACCTGTAGAGAATTTTTAGAAGACTTTATTTGAGTCAAACTGACCCCAGAAAGCAAGATCTCAGGTGGATGACAGTTTTGTAGGGGGTTTTTTGTGCATTTGAAATTATTAAGAAGGGAATGTAAGGAAGATAACCTGAAGATGAGAGAAAGTAAGGTGGAGATTGAAGTACAGGATAGTTAACAAGATGATGCGCTCTCTTGAGGGTGGTTATTTCAAAGATGTGTTAACCTAGGTGCACAGAAACAATGGACAGGGCTTGCTTAAGGCAAAGGTAAAAAGATAAACCTTTTACTAAAAAAATTAGCCACCATGAACTATGCAGTTAGGAATTTAAGATTAGATCATCCTGCGAAGTTACTTTCTGTAGAACCCTGTTTTTGTCTACACAAGTAAGCTATTATTATAGACTCTGAGGTCTCATGGAAGACTTGTTTTCTATTTACAGTTATATAGGAATGTCAGATACCACCAAGAGAGTCCATTTCTTCTTACCCTTAAAAATAGTTCTGTCCAGCTTCTTTTGAATCCGATTTTAAGTAAAATTTGAGAATATTATGCCTTAAAGGCCATCTGTGTGCTTGATCCTGTTCAGCCTATTAAAAAAGAAACAACAGGCCCCAAATGGAGTTGTTTTCCCCCACAGCAGCAAATCAAAACTTAATTTTAAATTCAACCTATCCCAGAAATGTGACTTTTAAACAGTCTGAAATTTCCTGATTAGCACTAGTCAAGTAATCTGCTTGATAAAACCCCTGTTGCTCCTTTTGCCCCCAAAAAGATGACCTGGCCTGAAACAATTCTCTTTTCTTCTGCTAATGACTTCCTTGCCCTACCCTCCTGCCATTAAAACCCTTCCATTTTGTACAGCTCCGCAGAGCACCTATTTACTAGGTGGGATACTACGAGATTCATGAATTGGTAAATAAAATCAAGTAGATCTTTAAATTTACTCAATTGAGTTTTGCTTTTTAACAGTCTTAAAGAAATAAGCTTAGTTTGCCCAATGCCAATCCCAATCAATCAACTGAAAATCAGTTTGCTAAATTTGTGGAGGGAAAAAGGGTGCTGTGATCTAAGTTTCTAACTGGACAAGTAATGGTAGTCATTCCTCTGGCCTATAACTTCTTTAGTGGAAGGCTTTTATGTCAGTGTGTCTATTGCTTTTGTGCATCTAGGTTAACTCACCTTTGAAATACCAGAAGTAATACCCCTTGAAAGCATGATCACCCTTAAGAGAGCATGTAATCTTAACTAATCTGCAGTCCAGTCCCCACCATGCTTTCTCCCACCTTCATGTCATCTCCCGTACTTCCCTCCTTAATTTCAGATGCATAAAAAGAAACTGCAAACTGTTATTCTCAGGAACATTTGAGATCTTGCTACCCAGCATATGTTGTCCATTTTGGCTCAAATAAACTCTTACAAAAATTCTCTACAGGTTTGAACATTTCTTACATCAGCAAAGTAAAAAATGAAACAAATGTGAACAGAGATAAAGTTGAAGAAGGCTACTTACTCTACTACATGCCAGAAAGAGGGTTAACATAACTTTTGTAAGAAGAGTGTACATCTAACTAAGAAATCCTAACTTAGCATAGAATAATGGGCAGAGACATCAAGACAAGTCACAAGGGTGTTCATATGGCTAGTAAACATGTGAAAACAAGAAAACTTTTCACTGGTCAACTTGGCAAAGATTTTTTTAAGAGAGAATGCTTAATGTTGCTGTAGGAGCAGTACTCATATATTGCTGAGAAATGGGGGGGGTGTAAATTAGTGGTCTTTCTAAAAGACAGCAGAGCCTTTGAAAATTTTATGTTCAGTAATTCTACTTATTCCCAAAGAAATAATCATAATTTTTTTTTGAGGGGGGTGGTCCTCTGAGTGGGGATTGAACCCAAGCCGCAGTGGTGAGAGTGCCGAAGCCTATCCACTACACCGGCAGGGAATCCCCCAAGGAAATAATCAGATGGGGACTTACATATAGGGCTGGATATCACAACATTTGTGATGATTAAAAAAATAACCTGGAAACTACTGCTATGTCCATCCTTTAGAAAAGTGACTATGGAGAGATACATTCACTTATAGTGGGATTTTTGTACAACTTTTAAATGACATGAAAAAATTCTCAGATGTTAGAGGGGGAAAACAAAATACAAAGTTTTACATACACAGAAGATTAATTTTGTAAAGAATTACAGAGGAAGGGTTAGGCTAGTAAATATAGCAATCAGTCTAACTATTTTCAGCTTTCTTAGAACTCAGCCTTGAGTGGTTTTTAAGATGGAGTTCCTAGAAGATATCTGAGGAGCAGTTTTCTGTTCTCACAAGTAGTTGTTACCTAGCTACTAAGGAAACACAAGTCTTTGTTTTCATCACAGTTCTAGTCAAGCAACTTATAGTTTGGGCTTGAAGATGGTCTGTGGAGGAAGAAAGACAGGTAATCATGTTCTAGTTGTCACTGTAGTATCCCATCCATCTGGGTCTGTCTCTTCTGATTAATACATAGATAGACAGACTGCTGTTTTAGCATTGCTGCAGAAAACGTTGTCTTTAAACTTCCAAGTTTAGATGATAAATCAGAAATGAAAAGCTGGCTTTTTTCATCTTATCACAGGATTGCGTTCTTCTAGGTGTTTTTAAAAATGGCAAAATTCTAACCTATGCCTTTCCTGTTGGCTTAGTCTCTCTAGTGAGCTACTAGTAAATTAATATGTATACCTAGATCCTTAATCTTGGATTTTAATCTCTCCTGTATCTACATCTACAGATGACTGGTATTAATGGAAAGTGAATTTAAAAAAAAAAATCAAATGGCTTTTTATGAGATCCCTACATTGTACAAGAGCACAAGAGTATTTATAGGAAGGAAATGTATGTGTAGGAAGGTGATTGACAATGTGTGAGGCAAAAGGGAAACATGGATTTTGTGACTCTGCATTGATTTTTGTTGTTCTTTTTTAAGATTGTGGAAGCAGCTAAAAGACAGAATCACTGTCTCTAACAGAATTGTTGTGACATTTAAGCATATACAAATAAGTGCTCATTAAACTTTATTAGCATAGGGAAGTTTCAGTAGGAGCATTGCGGGCTAATACAAAATTAAATATTGATAATCAGTTTCTTTCCTTGAGGGTAGCCTCAGTATTGGGATGGAGCTGTTTGCGGGGCACGTTCAGAGTACCCAATAGATCTGTCATTTCACTTTGTTCTGTTGGGTCAGAAAAAGCCTGTTTCTGAGGAACAAAATCCCTCAGATTTGTTAGGAAGTGTTTGATAAAGGATTCGTTAAGTTAGGTCTTTAACTGATTTGTCCTTGGAGTCTGACTTCAAAACCCTACAATCCCACACGATAGCTTTTGAAGCCAGATTCCCAGCTTTCTGTTTATATTCTGCACAATCCTGCTTTGTTCATTCTGGTACTGGTCAGGGTCCCACCCAACCTTGTTTGTGGCTGATCACTGAGCTTTTGATAAAGGCCATGGACTGACTGTATTTTCACCATGTGCCCACTAGGCTAAGTATGACTTTGGTGGTGGTGGTGGTGGTGGTTGGTTCCCTGAGCAGGGATTGTACCCAGGCTGGCCCGGCGGTGAGAGCGCCGAAGCCTAGCCACTACAACACCAGGGAACCCCGCTAAGCATGACTTTTTATTCTGCTAGCCTGACTCAGGTGTGGTTGAAAATTGTGTCTGTGTAAATTAAGGATGAAAAGGTAAGCTGTGTTTACAAACAACATTACACGTAAAGTGTTACACATTGTTTTGCCTGACGGAGGGGTCAATAATATCCACACAGCTGGGCTTCAGTGTACATTTTACCCAAGGACAGGATCAAATCTTAAAATCTGGACTCCAATGTGGTGCTCTGCTCACTAGAATGTGCCCTTATCAGCATTTGAAAGAATGAAGGTTATCAGCTGAGAAGGAGGAATGCATTTGGACAGGTTCTTTTGAAAATTATCTGAGTGTACACATACCCACATCAGTATCATGTGCTTTGGGGTAGGGCATTTCAGCAAGGTTATGGTGTTAGAAATTAACTCTAAAATGTATGAGTTTATTTTAGCTCAGTGATCACTTAGGCAGCACTTAACTGTATTTTTCTGTGTGTAAGATGATACTTTTATCCAAAATTGTTAGACCAAAAATTGGGGGTTGTTTTATACATGGGAATAACTAGTAGTTGAGAGGGTTTCTTAATGTTGAGTTAGGAAAATAGGGGTCATCTTATACATGGGAGCATCTTAAACACAGAAGAATATAGTAATCGCTAATAATGATTTGCTGCTTATTTAACTGGTTGTATTGCTCTGTCTTCTCCTAAACACCTGTGAGAGCGACCAAGGGATGTATTAAAAGTTACTTTCTACTCAGTGCTGTGGCTTGGGTTCAATTCCCAGCCAGGGAACTACCAAAAAAAAAAAAAAAAAAAAAAGGTTACTTTCTAGGTTTGTTTTTATGGTACTGTTTTATTCAGAGTATCTCTTCATTTACAGAGTAAACCCCAGTCTCCAAAGAGAATTACTTCCCTTACCATCAACAGTGTCTCCAAAGAAAATGGGATCCATGAGGAACAAGACCAAGAGCCACAGGATCTCTTTGCAGGCAAGTATGGACTCAAAACTTACACTAGAAATCTTCTAAATTGCTGGGTTAAAGTAACCCATTTCTCCCCAGATATGTGTATATCAGAAACATAACTCTATGTGAAATACAATTGTGGTGGATTTCAAAAACATGGGAAATGCAGTCCCTGCCATCAAGAGTCTTACAGGTTTTAGGGAGTAATACATAAATATACAGTTATTTAAGAACATGAGTTAGATAAACTATTAAACAATAATATAAATGTGGCCAGAGGAATGATAGAAAAAACACTAAGTTGTGGGAGCTCAGAGGCATCTGAGATCAGACTAAAGCAGTGGCTTTAGACTTTTATGACTAGGACTCATAGTAAGAAATATATTTTGTGTCATAATCTAAAATATATAACTACTTGTATAAAACTGAAACAAGTTTTATTAAATGACTTACCCTTACTATTTTCAATACAATCTGAAATTTCCTGTTGTTTCTTCCTTTTATTTTTAATTCTATTTGCCATCCATTGAATAGATTTCACAATTCACCAATGAGTCACAATCTGCAGTTTAAAAAATACTAATAGTGAGGAACCCCCAGTGGAGGTAGTACCTCTTTCCCTTCCACACCTCCTCCTTCATCACTGGGCCTAATGTCACACCCTCTTCTGGAGAAGTAGTAAAATATACTTCTCCCTTCCTAAACAAGTCTTTGAAGGATTGTAGTATGACTCCATTTCCTTTATGCATTTGTAAAATAGTTAATCCAGTGAAGATAGTAACGATCATTGATAATGCTACCCTGCTTTTTTGGTTGTTCTATTATGCTGGGAAGTTGTAATTTTTAAGTTTTGTCATATAGTCAGTGCAACTCCATCTTCTTTTTGGGGGGCGGGGGGTGGTGGTTAGTTCCCTGGCTGGGAATAGAACCCAGGACCATCGTCTGATTTGGATGCATTCTGGAACTTGATGAAGATCATGCTGTAGACCTCTAAGATTGAGGGCCATGACCTTAATCATGGTGAACTCATGAAAACAATGCCTATGTGATGGTCCTCCAGCAGCCAGTCTGTGTCCTCTTTGGTGATATGCAGTCCTTACTGTATAACTTGGAATTCCTATAAATCCATTAAGGTCCCAATAAATTTTGTCTCTCAAAAAAAAAAAAATAGTAATAGTATAGAGCAGGGTTTCTCAGTCTCGGCGCTATTCACATTTTGGGCCCAATAACTTTGTTGGGAGGAACTTTTTGTTGGGACGGTTTTGCACACACGCTGCTGCCCCCCCCCCCCCCCCAAGACGTTTGGCAATGGCTGGAGACATTTTTGGTTGTCAAAGCTGGGAGTGCTACTGATATCTGGTAGGTAGAGGCCATGGATGCTGCTAAACACCCTACAATACACAGGACAGTTCCTCCCAACAAAGAATTGTCTAGCCCAAAATGTCAGTAGTGCCTATATTGAGAAACTGATCTAGAGGGACCTTGGAAGACTCCCTGGAAGATGCAGCATTTATGTAGGAAAAATAAGGAAAAAGTACAAGCGGTTGGGCAGGCAGTACAAGGTGCATTAGAGGGATGGTCAGTACACCTGGTGGGCCAAAGCAGGAAGTTCTTAGAGAAGCCATGGAAGATAGGGCTAGAAATGTAGTTTAGGAGGCTTTTAGATGTCAATATTGGTTTAAATTTTCATCCTAGTGCCAGTTAAGAGTCATTGGCAGTTTTGAATAAGGAAAGTGATATGGGCAAAGTATTGTTTTAGGAAAACTGAGCTGATAGAAGACCAAAAATAAGGTGATAGGAGTACGAGCAGAAAGGTGAACACTTTTCAAAAGAGAAATCAACAGATTCTGGTATTCGTGATTAGATATAATGGGTGTCCAAAAATGGGGACTGAAGACAAGAGTTAGAGGTTTCAAGTCCAAGGATTGAGAAGAAATGGTACCATTTCAGCAACTACCTTCTAAAGACGAAACTAGCTTTGGGGGAAAAGTGAGTTTGGGTTTTAGATATTTTAAATCTGAAATGCAAATGGAAATATCCAGGAGATGATCTGAATTATGGTACTCTATGTGGGGAAAGAGGGAAGATCTGGGAAAATTGCCACGTGGATGGGATCCCCAAAGGAGTGAAGGGTGAGGAAGGGGAGAGGTAAGAAGGTGGAGGGTAAGATCTTGGAAAGACTCTCACACAGAACCCTGGTAGGAAATTTAAGACATGAAAGGGAAGAAGAGGTTAGATGGTATATAAAGATTAAGGTTTTCTGGTTCCTTTCATCTCTGAACTTCAATGGCACACTGTTCAATCTGGTAGTGATTATTTTTTTTGGATAAAGTTTCTGGTGGAGAAAAGCAAATGAGTTATCTTTAGTTATAATGGCAGGTTGTAAAGAAGGTTTTTCTGTCTTTGGAGCTTAAACATTTATATGATCTTTTCTTATAAGAAGACCTGAAATCTTACTGTGACTGAGTGACTCCCAAGCTTGGGTTTTATGTGCAGCATTATATAGAAGATCTTTATTAGAAACATACTTATTACTAATGAGGATTTTGATTAACTTCATTCCCCTAGTGTTCTCATAAGCAGCTAATACCTGCCTCATTACTAAAAAAGAAACATAAGTTATCTACAGAAAAGAATGCTTACAATGAGATATTTAGTTTAGCACTCTTAGCTTCTCAAATGTTTTATATATTGACTGTGGAAATTTAAATATTTTTATTTTATTTTCCACATGGTTAGTTTAGTGGTAATAAGAGTCTCTGGTGGAAACCAAAGACTTTTTCATTACTTTTATCAAGAGTACAGAGAAAAAAGCATTTTGGCATCTTTGTCACATGAATTTCATTAGAAAAGCACAGCTCTTCAAAAGACTTTTAGTAGCACTCTTAACAAACCAAAGGATTTTAATAAATAGCACCTCCTGTTTCATTTCCAAACACATGTATTAACTTAATTGTTTTGGGGGGGGGGGGGGTCCCTGGTGGTCTAGTGGCTAGGCAGCGGTGCTCTCAATACCGCGGCCTGGGTTCAATTCCCAGCCAGGGAACCACCAAAAAAAGAAAAAAAAAATCAGCTTAATTGTTTATGTGGGGCCTGAATAATGCAGATATCTTAAACATACTTCAGCCAGCTGGTTGCTTGCCTCAAACAGTCCTACCATCCTGAGATGTTTGCTATGTATACTTTTTTTGTGTTGTGCAGGGTGTTTCAAAATGATGGACCCAGTTTCAAAGCAAAAGATTCTAAATCAGGTCCATCTTTTTGAAACGCCCTGTATTCCCACAACGGGATCAGATTATATTACCATCTCTCCTTTTTCCTGTTAGGGACTGGATTCTAAAGGTATGGCAACCTTGTTTATGGACATGATTCACATTTATTGATCAGAACATTGATCTAGGTCTTGGTTATGCCTTTTAGACCTGTCTCTGGTTTCATTTTAGCTCCAAATGAAAGTCTAGAAAAGAAAAACTGCTTTCTTTCATTTCCCTAAAGCTAATCTTAAATACCTACTGATCAGGCCAAAACCAAATGGATATTTATGTTGCTTTTTGTTTTGTTTTGTTTTAATTAGAAAGAAAAGAAAAAGAGCTGTTTAGGTTTTGTACATTTAGCGCCATTGCTCTGAGTTGAAAGTACATTCTTTTTATTTGCCTAATGGGAGTTCCCTGATGGTGTAGTGGCTTAAGGCTTCGGCAGTGGCGCTATCAGTGTTGCGGCCTGGGTTCGATTCCCAGCCAGGGAGCTACCCACATACCAAAAAGAAAAAAAAAAAATTTAATGCCTAAAAATGGTGCATAATGCTATTTTGAAAGTACCCTCTCTAGAACACTTAGGGAATGAGTTGTTCTGCTCAACTGAGATTTTCCTAGATAAACAAAGGCAGCTCTTAAGCACTATTTTTTTAAAAACTATTTTGATTAGAAAGATTTTTAGGTATTACATATGTCTTTTTATTCTTCTTGGACAGAATATATTAAACATACTAACTTTAATCTTAATCTAAAACTATAATTGTGAATAATTCTTAAACTGTGCTAAAGCAACAGTGCTGTCCTCAAGTATGGCAAACAATGCCTTTTCCCAAGTGTTACTCTGTTTGTATCTTGGGTCGATTTTTTCTAGTTTACAGTTTTCCTGACTCTTCCTTTGATGTCATTTTTTTACTGTCAGTATACCTGCCTGTCCTATCATACTGGCTTAAAAAGCTGATAACCAAACTTATTCTTCTTTTACAACAGTTGTAACAAGAACAGATACAGTTTGTATAAGGTTTTAATGGAGTACTCCTAAGAATAAAATAAATTGGCACATTTAATTTGGCTATGTAGCCTTTTTGCTTGATAACTGGTTCTTGCCTAAATTCTATGTAGGAGAGGGTAGCCAAGTAAGTAGTTGTATTTAGAAATGAGAGAGGTTGCACTATTGAGCTTGTACTAGAAGAATACTTCCCTTACCATCCCCCCGCTTTATCCATGTGAAAATTTGATTCTTGTTCTCTTAGTCTGAGAACCTTTACGTGAGAGTAGTTGCTATTCTTGTCTCTTAGCCTAGAGAAGTGAAGTTTAGCATCAGAGACCCATTATTGACCTTCATCATAAAATATCAACTATTTTTAGATGCCACAGTGGAGCTATCCCTGGACAGCATACAGAATAATCAGAAGAAGGTGCCAACCAAAACGCTCATATCTCTTCCTCCTCAGGAAGCCACAAATTCTTCTAAGCCCCAGCCAAGCTATGAAGAGGTGAGTCTGTGCTATTGGTCTTACTTCTTTTGGATTTTTAGGGCTGTGCTGCCATCCTAAAGTTCAGTTGAATATGAACCTTGAGGAAATATTTATGACTTTTGAAGAAGGCCTTTATGGGTTAATGGACAGCCAATATCCAGTAAAGGACTCTTGGGCAGTGTATCTGCTCCCCAGAGGATAGCACAAAGGCTTTCAGTGGTCACTAATGATACTTAGTGTCTGATGCTCCCAGATTCAAGAGTGTAGTCTCTTTATTTCTTCCTCCCTCCTTAGCCTGAGAGGGTCATGTCTTCTAAAATTAGTAATTATTCATTATGATCAAAATAGAGTTTTAAGACAATAGATGTAACAGAGACCTTTAGGCATACTCCAACTTAATATTGTGGAAGTTGGTTCATTAGCAGTGTTGGAAATGCACAGAGTTGATCAGTGGATACATGGAAGGATGTGTCTTGATGTTACATTGATATAAGATTAACACAGAGTATAATTAATAGCTTTTTTAAATATCAGCTCTCATGATTGTCTTCTCTTTAAAAGCTAGAGGAAGAAGAACAGGAAGACCAATTTGATTTGACAGTTGGTATAACTGATCCTGAGAAGATAGGTAAGTGTACTTAGGACTTCTTCAGATGTTAGGATGTGGCTGTGGAAAGCACAGTTAGCTCATTTTCAGGTGGTTACTTCCATAGCTGAACTAGCCAATGTAACTACTTTGTGATTATCTTTCCTATAAAATTACACTCCTTACTATGCTTTTAAGGCCAGAAACAACAATTAGCCAGTAGTTGATTTAGACTTTTCTTGGCCTTAGGCAGAAAACTTAGACATCAAATTCTGTTAGAATCCCTTTTTAAAAACCCAAACATTACCTTCTCCCACAGAATTGATGAGACCATTTTATCCTTTTTTCAGATCATAAATTCCATTTAAACACCCAAAAAAACACATGTTCTATAATTTGGGATACTGAATTTATTTTTCTCAAGAAGTTTGAAATTCTTGTTCTATACTGTTTATAATATACACTTGATACCTAATGAAGTGGAAAAGTCTGCATCTCTCTTTCATAGTTAAAGACTAAAAGTCCCAGCTTCAATCTCGGTCAAATTGAAATTAGATTTTCAAAAAACACAATACTTAACTTTGGCCAGAACTTGGACTTTTAGGATAGCCTTCCCATGTCCCAAGTTTGTGAAAACTATTATGATCAGAGAACAACAGGCCTCAACTTTGCCTTGTTCCAGGTAACAGTCCCCGACAGCAGCAGCTGTAAAGAGCCTAGTCCTCATAAATGGAGGTGGCGTTATATGGTTAAAAGGAAACATGTCATTTTAAACCTTTTGTCTTTTCTGAACTAGGACCAGGAATTTATAAAATCTAATTAGACTTTATGCCAAAATGGTTTGTCATTAAAATGTTGAGTTTTACTTTTCCTAGACTGTTGTACTGGTAGGATATTTATGAGTATCTTATACAAAGGAAATTTAGGACCAGTAAGTGAAAAATAAGCTTTTCTGTCAGGTCACAATGTGGTCCATGGTAGAGCCTGGACTAGAACTTTGGATTACATGTTTAGGATTCTCTCTTGCCTCTCTAATGTTTATGAATATTCTATAAGCACATTGGTTTTAAGCTAGTGATTAGCTGCTTTAAATCCTTGGTAGAATAATATAAATTATAAGTAAATAATACTAATTGTTTTAATATTTAAGAGTCATGTTATTCGAACCAGGAGAGGGAAGGAGTTAATCAGTTTCTGAGGGCTTCCGTAACAAAGTACCACAAATGGGTTGGCTTAAAACAATAGAAATATATTCTCTCAGAGCTCTGGAGACCAAAAGTCTGAGACCATGGTGTCAGTAAAGCCATTCTCCCTTAGCAGGCACTAGGGAAGGACTGTTCTGTGCCTATGCCCTAGCTTTTGGTAGCCTCATACATTCCTTGGCTAGTAAATGCATTATTTCAGCCTCTGCTTTCATGTCGTATGTCATTCTCTCTGGGTGTCTTCACATCTTTTTTTCTCTACATGTGTCTATTTCCCTTTTTTTAATAAGGACACCAGTCATACTAAATTAGGACTTGATTACTTCTATGAAGACCTGTTTCCAAATAAAATCACATTCTGAGGTCCTGAGGGTTAAGACTATCAATATATCTTTCCAGGAAGACACAATTCAACCCGTAACAGTAATTTAAATATCACATGAATCAGATTTATTTAAACACACCTCACTTTTGGTGATAAGCCTTTATTTATCCCCTTTCACTATAGTCTAGATTTCTTAGTCGTGTTGATGCCAAGAAACCAGCTACTTAAGGCATCTTCATATTCAAGGCCTGATCTTTAAAAGACACCTGTTTATGTGGTCTGTTTATTCAACATGTGCTTCTCACTCCTGCAAACATCTAAGTAAATGAGAATCCTACTTCCACAAGGATATGCTTTTTAGAGTTGTTAATTTGCATTTGCCATCCTCAATTTTCTGAAATTATTTAGAATTTAACATAAATTTAAAACGGCTGTATTACTAGCTGATGTCTGTATCTTATAAGCTGTATGTATACATGCAAATATTTTTTCCTTACGCATGTCCTCAGTAAAAGCAGCTGATGTGCAGGCAAAGTGTCTGAAGATCCTGCTTTGCTACTGCATTTTATGTATGTATGCAAAGTAAATTTAGATTTATTTTTCCTTTTATCGGTGGCATGCATCCTTAGTTATTAGGCAATGCAGTATGAGTTGTTGAGAAGAGAACTAACTAGTAATCGCTATAAAGTAATTTCTAAAGCTTAGTTTATGATTTCCATTTTATACATACTTTTTTGGTAGAGGTTGGAGAGGTAGAGAAGACACATCCTCTATTCTGTATCATCTCTACCTTCTTTGTGTACTTTCCCAGCTCTCTCACTGAAACCAAATTGTAGTACGCGGTCCTGCTTATCGAGTAGTACTGCACCTTCTTCCCCATGGCCCGCACCCCACAACCAGTTCAGAAGCTTAAGCAAGTAGTATTTATTGACCTAGGTTTCCTGTTTGGTGTGGGGAAGAATCCAGGGGTGAGGAGGAAGGGAACAAAACCAACCCCAAACACCAGAGCCTAGCATTGGACCTCTGTGTAGAGTCCACTGTATGTCTTTTCAGGGCTCAGAGAGTTCAGTGGTGTCTTTATGTCCCTGAGTGGCCTAGGTCAGGACACTAATACAGAGAAACAATTGCTTGAATCCCAAATTACTTAACAGTCAAAGGCTGTTTCAGATAAATAATTTCTCCAGGAAAGAGATTTGTGTGACATCAGGCAGCCGAAGTCTTTTCCGGCCCCGCCCTTTGCTCTGGGTGAATATGCTAGATGAGAGAGGTCAGTTGTCCCCCAGCACTGATGGAGAGGGGCGTGACAGTGTTTCTGAAAGAGCACATCAAACCCAGAGCTAGCTTAGGGTAGAACTACTTGTTTCCTTTTACTTTGCTTCCTTCTCCTCCTCCAGCTTTATACAGCAAGGGAATTGTGTGGTTTTAGACAGATGTGTGCACCCAGCTCAAATATTGGCATGGTAACAACTGATGATTGTCAGTATCCAGTGTTGCTTTGTGAAGGGCATAAATGGAGCCTGGCTTTGGAACAGGGGACTGACTCTCTTGTCTAACTCAAACGAGGGTCCAGCTAGCATCCATGGGGCATGATATGCACGTACCACAGAAGCCCTGAGGCAAAGTCGGAACTGAATTGTGGGATAGCATATAAAGCTTGAAGATGGAAACAAGGATCCCAACTTGTACAAGGCTCCTGTGGCTTATGATTCCTGATTAGATGTTAACAAGATTAGCACTTCTTTGATTTATAGAATAATCCTCTCCTGCTTTCTTGTTCTCCCACAGGGGATGGTATGAATGCCTATGTAGCCTACAAAGTTACAACACAGGTGAGTCTAAGTGACCCTACTGATGACCAACTTAATAGTCTTGGGTGCTTATACCAAGAAGGTCATCATTCAGATAACTTCTGGGAATTTCTTTGCCAAAATCTTCCTTCAAGTTTACTCAAGATGGAACAAACCTGCATCTCTTAGTAATCTCATCGGAACCTTTCCACTTTTCTTCGAGAGAGCTAACACTTCAGTGTAAGACTTTGTAAGTTTTACTAAGATGTGCAGTGTATATCTGATATAGTCCTGTCCCTCTTAGGAACTATGTGGCTTAGAGCTAGTTTGGTGGGTAGCCCCAAACTGTATATCACCTGTTTAAAAATTGTCAGTTTCTTGAGCTTTCTTATATGGAGCTTTTTAAAATATTTTCCCTAACCTTTTTGCCCCTCAGGTCTGATCTTCCTTTTTTATGTAATATTAATGCATACACAACTTACAGAATGTTGTGTGCAGGTTATGAAGCATAAAAATTGAAGCCCCCTTGGGGGGTTCACTGGTGGTGTAGGGCCTAGGTTTCGGCGCGCTCACCATGGTGGCCTGGGCTCGATCCCTGCTCAGGGAACCAACCCCTCGCCCCCCCAAAAAATGAAGCCCCAAGCCTACTACCAGTCTTAAGATAAATGCTGTTGCCCTGAGTGTTTCTCCCTGTCATATCCCCTGCCTCACACCTTAGGACCGACTGCTCTCCTGAGTTGTGTCTCATTTCCTTTATAAAAAGTCTTCATATATGTATCTCTAAACAATATACTGCTCTGCTTTTGTGCTTGGATTTCATGAAAATGGTATCATGCTGAAAATAGTGCTGTCTTTACTAGCACTGTTTCTCAGACCATGCGTGTGTGTGTGTGTATGTGTAGCTGTATTCAATCCATTATGTGAATATAGCAGAATATATTTATCTGTTTTCCTGTTGTGCATATTTGGCATGTTTCCAGTTTTTTATAGTTATGAACTATGAAAATCTTTGCATGTCTCCTAGTGTTCACATAGAAGAGTTTCTCTAGGTATATAACCAGGAGTAGTTCCCCTGGGTCATGCAAATGTTGAAGAAAAGGAGTACAGACTTTTAAAAAGTCTTTGCACCAATTTATACTCCACTCGGCAGTGTGTAAAAGTTTCCATTGATAAACTCCTTGCCAACAGTTGGCAAGGCCAGCCTCCTTAAATGTTGTCTGTCTGGTGAGTATTAAATGATCTCTCATTATGATATAGGCCTAGTCTTTTATTAGAAGTCTCCTTTATGTTGTCTATTTATTACTGACTTGGTTGCCTGCCTCCTGTAAATTCTAGATCCTATCTACAGTGTGGACATTTCATTTGATCCTTCTCCCTTAGAAGCACTGTTCAGATTATGTCTTTTCTTTAGTTTGGCTGCTTTAATTGTAACAGCTAATGGGACAAATGGTTATAGGTGATTATAGAATTCTAGCTTTATACTAGACTTCAACATTTGTTTCCTTAGAGCAAGGGTTCTTAACCTGGGAATGAACTGTATTTGAATTTAATTAATTGCCTTTTATAATCCTATATATTTTATTTTATGCATTTAAAAATCATTATTCTGGGTTGCCTGGTGGTGTAGAGGCTAGGCTTTGGTGCTGTCAGCACCACAGCCTGGGTTTAAGTCCTAGCCAGGGAACCACCCAAAAAAAAAAAAAAAATTATTATTCTGAGAAGGGCTCCATAGACTCCCAGACAGGCAGAAGGGACTATAACTCAAAAAAGTTTAAGAATCTCAGCTTGGAGAAAAGTTATTTACCAGGTGGCTAAAGGACAGGGATCTGGCAAGTAGATTCCTTTGATGTCAGCCAGATGACTTTCAAGATACTCTTTCCTCCCCTATTTGGAATGAAGTCACCTTATGTTTTTTCTGTCCCCAAGACGAGCTTACCAATGTTCAGAAGTAAACAGTTTGCAGTGAAAAGAAGATTTAGTGACTTCCTGGGTCTTTACGAGAAGCTTTCAGAGAAACACTCTCAGAATGGCTTCATTGTCCCTCCTCCACCTGAGAAGAGCCTAATAGGTAAGGTCTTTAATTCTGCTTGGATTTTTTTTTTTCCTTTGCAGTCTTCTTCAATATACATTCTACTTAGTATATGAAACTCTTTCTATACAGTGTAGTCTTATGGTTAGAAAAGAAATGTTTCTGGTGCTTTCCTGTAAGTTGCTAGAGAAATAGACAGCAAGTTTTACCATACTTTCCTTCCTTGGGTACAGTAGGAGGCTCTGGTTTTAGGGTGTATGTGTGTGTGTGTGTATGTATCCTGTAGTCTTGAATGATTGCTGTTCCTTCCAGATTGAAATGTAGTAAATTGGATGGGGTCTGAGGTAGAGGGCAAGGAACCTTCCCATTACCATCAACTGATGTTTGATCTCTACTCAGAGTTCCATAGTCCCCTTTTAGAAAACATAGGCTCTGCAAGAACTTTCAGCACTTCAAGACTAGTTTAACAAATGACTCATGTAAAGAACCTTTTATTCATGCCTATTCATGACACAGAAGAGGCCTTTGGTTCTGTTTTGTAGTGCTTTCTCATTGCCTTTTCCCCTGGGTTTTTTTTTATAGGTTTGTCCTATTCCTGGTGATAACTGGTTATTTTTGCTTTTTAAATTCCATTCCAGGAATGACAAAAGTAAAAGTTGGGAAAGAAGATTCTTCTTCTGCAGAATTTCTTGAAAAACGGAGGGCCGCTCTAGAAAGGTAAGTGTCATACAACAATTGTCCTGAATAACATGAGAACTGGTGAGAAGCTAAAACCTGAGATTCAATTATGAGACATTCACTGGAGTTAGTAGAGATGAGAAACGAGAGTGAATTAAAGATTCATACCTCCATATTATCTCTAACTTTTCCTAAGTCTCTTACCTCTGACCTTAGGAGCAGACCATCATCTTTTCTCTCCCCACCCGAGTGGGCAGTCAGTCATATTCTCCTTGGACAGTCAGATATGAATGGTTCTGAAGTCTCTCTCTGACCAGTTACCATTCTTCCCTTTTTAGAAATGTGAAGAACATGAACCTGAATGTGCTTACTACAAGCAGAGTCATAAATTTACGTGCCTTATCTGAGGACAATGTAAAGTCATGAAAGACAGTGTACCTCTGCCAGCAGTGTATGACACCCAAAACCTGTGAGGCCAGCTTGACTAACCAGATACGTACTTACTCCCTAGGTACCTTCAGAGGATTGTGAATCATCCTACCATGTTACAGGACCCTGATGTCAGGGAGTTCTTAGAAAAAGAAGAGGTTGGTATTATACACACTAAATTTCATAATTTATGTCTGCCCTTAGTGAAATTAAACTAGTTCATTTAGCAAATACTTGACTAGCTTAACATGCCTATAGACTAGTGCCAGACTGTATTCTAGTTTGTAAGCCCCAATAATGACAAGTATTTTTCAGCCTTTGAAATAAAAGAAGCTTTGCCTGTAGTCAAAAGCAAGTGGTTGTAGAAGTCACCGTGCAACCTAGTTTTGTCTTACTGGATCAACACAATGATCTATTTGGCAAGTCCTCAGCATGTCCTTCATTTGTTACTAGGCTCAAATTGAATACATTTTTGCGCCAGGAGCTAAGGGTATTGGTTCAGAACCAGTTACCACAAACCACAGAATTGCCATGTAGCAGAAGTGTTGATTGAAGTGGACAGTCCTGTTCTACACAGGGTATGTGTAGGCTGTTCATGAATTGTGAAAAATTGGAGACAGCCCAATTGCTAACAATTAAAGAATTAAGTAAAATATGTCAATATAACAAATACTGTATTCTCATCATAAACTGAAAGCATACAGAAATGTTCATCTGGAAGCAGGTATCAAAAGAATTATAAAAAGTGAAACATGAAACAACATGAAATTATATTAATAGCTGTAGAAACACATTAGTCATTAAGAATCAAAAGAAATTCTGGAATAAAACAATGTTGTATCTGTCTCATAGGAAAGAAAAGTAGAAGGAAATAAATGACAGGGCAGGATATCATTTTGTATTAATTTTTTCACTTTGTTTTTATTTTTAAATTTATCTTTAATTGCATATTAAGAAAATGCTACTAAGTACATGGATTTTTTTTTATTAAAAATTCTGTCTAATGCTCTAAATCTTTGCATTCCTCTTCTCGGATTCCTAAATCCATTCTTTCTTTGTACCCACTCATCCCCACTGTGTATCCCTAGAACAGGGTTTGTGGACAGTAGAACTATTGCCACTTTAGGTTGGATCATTCTTAGTTGTGGGGGGCTATCCTGTGCATTGTAGGTTAGCAGCATCCCTGGTCTCTATCCACTGGATGCCAATAGCAACCCCCTTCCAGGTTTTAACAACCAAACTTATCCAGATATGGCCAAATGGCCCCTGGGGGTGGGGGTGGAGCAGAATGGGCCCAAGTTGAGAACTATTGCCCTAAGAGTCCTGAGCACTAAATCTAATTTTTCAAAATGCTATATTATGTATACTGTAGATTCTTCAGCATCCCTTTCGTGGCTTAGGAAAATAGTGATAAAACTGAATCAAGTTATTTCTAAATATTTGGCATACTTGGCTTAATTAGATTATCCCTAAATGTAGCCTCAATCTGAATAAATAATGCTCTTGTTCTTGGATCTTTGTTCACTGGGGAAAATCCGAATGGAATCACAGCACAACTTCAAAGTCTTTCAAGACCTTAAGCCTAGCTTTGTGCAGAGTGTGATAATCCAAAAGGACTTTTGACTTTTAAAAAAACATGCTTGGTATTTAAGTAGTTCATGCCTGCCTGGGTGGGCAGACAATCTCAGCCTGAGGTCATCTGGCCACATAGCATTCACACTACTTTGCTTCTGCACACAGTATCAAAAACTGAAAATTTTGCTGATTCTGATTAATGCTGTTCTTTGATTTTTCTTTCTGTGCATGCTGGTGATGGATTTGTCTAACAGACTAAAAACAACAATCGACAGTTCAAGTAATTTGTTTGGCAAGTGTTGGGCATACCACCTGATGGATACTAATTCTTCTGAACCTAAAATAGGGGCAGCAGATAACTTGCCATGCCTGCCTTCTTGGTCTTGTAGCTGCCACGTGCCGTGGGTACCCAGACATTGAGTGGCGCTGGTCTCCTCAAGATGTTCAACAAAGCCACAGATGCAGTCAGCAAAATGACTATCAGGATGAATGAATCAGACATTGTGAGTAGCCCTGTGCCTTATCGTTTCCCCTACCCCCTCAGGCTTATGGGTTGAGCCTTGAGGAATCCTGAAATTTCTAAGATTAGAGACTTTTCTTTTTAAGATAATTCAATCTCTTTTTTTAAATAAAACTGTTACAGAAAAACTGCTCCATGCCTATGAGAAGCCTCCATTAAAGCTGTGGGCTTGTGTGTTTCAGTGGTTTGAGGAGAAGCTCCAGGAGGTAGAGTGTGAGGAGCAGCGCTTACGGAAACTGCATGCTGTTGTAGAAACTCTAGTCAACCACAGGAAAGGTAACTACGTCCGAAGTGCTTGGAGCTGGGGTAAATGGATGTCTCCAGTGAGCTGGAAAGGGGAGGGCATGCTGTTCCCAGGCCTCTTAGCCATTCAAATTGAAATTCTCAGCCCACCTGGTCCTTGATGATCTGATCAAAAAGATATGTCTTGTATGTCCTGGCAGTAAAAGATCTCCTCCCCCTTGATTTAGTCTTTCCTCACCCACTGTGAGCATTGTACTTTCTAACTGGAAGGGGTGCAGGGAGGCTGTCCCAAATAACAGCTGGAGGAGTTCCTTGATTGTGTAGTGACTAGGCTTCAGCGCTGTCAACATTGCAGCCTGGGTTTGATTCCCAGCCAGGGAACTACCCACATAAAAAAAAAAAAAAAAAACAAAAACCAAATACAGCTTGACCTGAAACATGGGCTTCTGTTGATACAATTTGAGTTGGTGGCTTATACCCACTAAATAATTTCTCTTTAACTACATGGTCAAACGAGCACTTTGTAAATGTGGAGAAATGAGATATGTCTCCTAACCTTTCCTTACTTTGGTGAGACTTGTTTAAGATCTAGTGAAATTTGCCAAGTTTGAATGCTTTCATTCTCTGCCTTCAACAAGCTGATCATTGGAAATCTAAACAGACAAACAAAAAAACATGTTTTTTGAATGAGGGCAGTGTAAGGGTTGGCAAAGTATGGCCCAGCCCATGGGCCAGATCTGGCTCTGGGCCTATTGCTGTGAGCTAGGAATGGTTTTTACATTTTTAAAGGGATGAGTAAAGAGAGAGAGAGAGCAAGTAAGACCATATGTGGCCTGCAGAGCTTAAAATATCTGGCCCTTCCTACTCTAGAACATGCAAGACTTTGCAGTGTGAATATCATTCTTTCTCATGCAGATAGTCTTCTTACCATGAGCTTTACTATAAAAATCAGAACCATTCCTTTGGCTTGTTTTTATTAACTGGCCCCTGGCTCTCCAGGAGTGTTGGAACTGTTTCTTCCAGGTGGCCTGACCTAGTGAAACTTAGGACCGCAGGTACCTCTCCCTGCTCGTGTGACCATGCTGCAGACCCCTCACTTTCTGAATACAGTTGGCTGTGGTGTAAGTGACTGGGTTGCAGGGCCCACAGTTGCTGGATATGCATTGCTGAGACATACCATGCAATTCCAGCTGACTTGTCCCTTTTCCTTGTGAGATGAGAGGCCTCTGCTGTCTTCCTCTTTCCAGAGCTAGCACTGAACACAGCCCAATTTGCAAAGAGTCTAGCCATGCTTGGGAGCTCAGAGGACAACACAGCATTGTCACGGGCACTCTCCCAGCTGGCTGAGGTGGAAGAAAAAATTGAGCAGCTCCACCAGGAACAGGCCAACAATGACTTCTTCCTACTTGCTGAGCTCCTGAGTGACTACATTCGCCTCCTGGCCATAGTCCGAGTAAGCTCCTGTTTCCTTTCCTATTCCTCCTCCCCTTGATTTAATTTGTTTTACTTATCTTTCCTTTGCTATTTCCCCTTCCCAAGAAAGTTTCACCCATTATACCTTGAAATAGGTGTAACTTTTTCTGTTCTCATGAGAGAAGGTATCCTGTGAACCAAAAATTAATTTAACTATTAGTTAGTTCTAAGTCATTTTGAGGCTCGCAGCCAGTTTTTTAAATGATTTAGGAGAAAAGACTATTCAATTTTGAAATGGGCCCCTTCCTCATTGTTGAAGCTGGACAGCATCCTTTATACGCCTTGCTTCCAGCAAGGCTTATTACAGACCTACTGTCTTAGCCCCCGGAGCAGTGACTTCCTCAGTCCTATGGTCTTTGCCTCCTTAACAGTCAGCGGCGGCTTTGCCCTGGTAAGAGCTCTTGCTGGCTTCCACTTGTCCTCCAGTGTGATCAGTCAGGTAACTACACGGAACCACTTTGGCATTGCATGGAGGAGTGTGGCCAGGGAGCTGACAGCTTGTCACCAGAACCCTTTGTGTGCTGTGCTGACTACACTGGTAACAACATTGCAACCTGCCCCTCGGGTCAAGAACCTCACCTTTTTCCTTGGTGACCAGGGCAGTTTGGTTTCCCATGACCTTTCAGAGTGGCCAAGGAAGCTTCCCTGGGTGGTGATGTTAGCTCTTGCATGACCTCCCTGAGATAGGAAAGAGCCAAGCGGGAGCCTGGCGCCTGTCCTGTAAGAGCCTAAGTCTGCCCCTGATCTGACTTGGGACCAGGATATATGAGCCCCCGAGTTAGAGCAGAGCCATCTCCACTGCCCATCCCCAACACCTCCCTAACCAGGGAGCTCCTATGTTGTCAAAGCTGAGCTGCTCCCAGGGCTCTCATTTCCTCGTGGTAGAGTTGCTTAATAAAGGCTATGGGGTTGTTCATTGTCCTCTCCCTTTGTTATTTGGTTCACTGCTAACTCCAGAGTGATTAAGAGGCTGGAAAAATAGGAGTTCCCTGATGGTGTAGTGGCTTAAGGCTTCGGCGCTGGTGCTGTCAGCCCTGCGGCCTGGGTTCGATTCCCAGTCAGGGAGCTACCCACACACCAAAAAGCAAAAAAAAAAAAAAAAAAAAAAAAAAAAAAAAAAAAAAAAAAAAGAGGCTGGAAAAATAACCTACTTTGGAATTCTTAGAACTGGTCAGATCACTTAGACTGGAGAACCATCCCAGGAAAGGCACTCTCTGGGGAAGCTTTCAGTGAGAATTGTTTGGGATCCCTGGAGAGCATAGCACTTGGATGTGACCCCTGGGTGGCGTGAGCCTATATGGACAGAGCTGAGAGAGGCCTAGCCTAGAGCTCCAGGAGGTGCTGGGGCTGCAAGCTTTTCTCTGAGAACTTCCCCTCCCCTCCTCATGATCATGAGCTGGGGGTGGGGTTGGAGAGAGGAGCAGGTGTTTTTCTCTCTTCCCTGAACCTGGAGCTGCACCACTGTTGGCCCAAGGGGTTAGGCTTGAGTCTTAACTTGGATATCAGGTCACCCTTTACCTAATCCTTTGACATTGAACAGTTAAATTTCAGGTAAGCAGTAGTGACTCTACTGGGGAAAGTGAATTTGGTGGCATTTCACTTCCTAAGATTCAAGTTTTGGCAACTAAGGAGGCCTAGAAAACACCCAGGGAAGTTTTGCAGGGAAGGGGAACAAAGGGAATAGGGCTGGGAGACTGGCTGCAGGCATAGATCTTTCACGCAGGCTGTCTCCTGAGGCCTGCAAAGCCAGTGGCGATAGAGGATGGTTTGGTTAGGCCAATAGCTGTCCTCTGGAAATGTTGATTGTATTCAAGGAACTGGAACCAGGGAAAACCAGGAAGTCAATTTTTGGGGAGTTTTTTGTGGGCTGTGATAGCCTAGAGGAATTGAATGTGTGGGTGAGATTAAAGTGATGTGTCCCTGTGGTGGTGTTAAGTGTTTAGTGATCTATTAAGCTACCCTATATACCATTTGAGTGTCAGTTTAAAGGTTGCTTCCTTAGGTTGGCTTTCAGTATATCTCCCAGGCTAAGCTGGGTGCCCGGCTTTATTATAGTACCCTGCTTGTTTTCTCTGTACTCTGCATACTTGTAATTATTTATTGGGAACTATTAGTATAATGTCAGCCTTTTCTATTAGATTATAATCTCTATGAAATTAGACCTATATGTTTCATTCCCCACTGTTATTCTTAGTTCCTGGCACATGGCAGGCACTCAGGAAAAGTGTGTAGATCATGGATTGACTGCTCTGAGGGAGGCCATTCAGAAGCCACAGTACTGGGCCCTGGCATCAGGCCACCTACTTTGCTCCCAGCCATTCAGCCTGGAGAATAGCATGAAGCCGCATGGAGGCTTGGAGAGGAGTCATACCTAAGCTTGTGCTTTCTGACAATAAACTTCAGCTGGGCACTAACACTCGGCTGCAGAACCTACCCTTGCTCGGTCCTTTCCTAGCCCAGTTGCTGGGAAAGCCCACGAGACAGAGCCAGCAGAGCTCCTGAAGAGCTGGTTGTGCTCTTCCCCAACCCCCACAGGCTGCCTTTGACCAGCGCATGAAGACATGGCAGCGCTGGCAGGATGCTCAAGCCACACTGCAGAAGAAGCGGGAGGCTGAGGCTCGGCTGTTGTGGGCCAATAAGCCTGACAAGCTGCAGCAGGCCAAGGATGAGATCGTAGAGGTGAGGCCCCTGAGGCAGCCCTGTAGGGGTATTCTGGCTCCTGAATGAGCCTGGGTCCCATCCCCACCAGATACTCGGAACACCACAGCAGGCCAGAGAGCTGATTGACTCAAAAGGACAAGAAGGAGTCTGAGCGTCCGGGAGTCCAGGCTGCCCTTGAGGCCTGGCCCTTGTCTTTTCTTCCCCTTTCACCCAGACTTGCCACATTGGACTCTGCCAGAGGGGTGCTGGCTGGGTCTTTGAAAAGCTCCAAGGTGGTTAGATATTCCTCCATGGTGAGAACTAAATTCAGCTCTCGGGCTCCCAGCACTGCTGGGGATTACCTAAGCCAGAGGCTCTGGAGTGCCAGAGCTGGCCTGGAATACCTGGCACCTCTTTTCCAGCCAGCCCTGAAGGTAGCCTTCTGCCAGACTCTGACTTATATGCTAAATCTCCATATGGAATCTAATCTTACCGAGAGGAACAGGCAGACATAATGACCAGTTGAGGTCTCATATATAGAATTGCTATCTGAAGGCAAAGCCTTCCTTAATAATGATACTATAACATTAAGTGATACCTTTTTTCCTCTTTCTTCCCAGTGGGAGTCTCGGGTGACTCAATATGAAAGGGACTTTGAAAGGATTTCAACTGTGGTCCGAAAAGAAGTGATACGGTTTGAGGTGAGATAGACAATCTCAGGTGTGCAACGCCTGCTTTAGTAGTGGTGTTTGTTCTGTCCACATCTATTGAGTAGAAAGACAGATGGAGCCGCAAGTGACTTAGCAGTTGTCAACAGGCCTGCTGTGTTTATCTGTCTGTCTTAGTGTTTGTGTGTTTGTTCCTAAGGCAGGTGGCTATCCTATACTTGTTTCTGGATTAAAACAGGCACAAAACAAACCTTGCCACTGTCATGTACCCTCTGGTCCCCTGTCCTGTTTCCTCCCCCTCCCCAAACCCTGCCATGCCAAAAAGGCTTGCCAGACCTTGGCAGAGGCTGTTTGGCTGGAAATTATAGCTATTCCAGCTGCTGGCTCTACTTCCTGAAGCTCTGTTCAGCCTTGGTCAGCAACAATTACCACCATCCTACCAAGAGGGGAAGAAGCATCTGTCTAGGTGGTCAGTGTAGAATCCTCTCTCCTATAGAAAGAGAAATCCAAGGACTTCAAAAACCACGTGATCAAGTACCTTGAGACACTCCTCTACTCACAGCAGCAGGTATGTAAGTTATGCATGACTTTTATCCTCTACTGCCTGCTCCGAAGGCCAGCTGCCTGCTTGTGGCTTTATGATAGCATGGGCTGGCCCTGCTTCGGGGGACTGGGCCCTGCTGTAATCCATAGTTAAGAGTAGGCCCTGTTGTTCCAACGTGGAGTATCCAGTAGGGCCTTTTGCTAAGTGGAATTGTCCTAATTCTAAAATGAGTTAATTTCTAAGAACAAACCCTAACTCTTCTCTCCTTTTAACCCCTTGATAGCAACTAACCTTGAAGCTGAGGCCCTGATCAGTATGTGGAACAGTGGCCCCCCCCTTGAGAGCAGCTAATTGAGCTGGGGAAAACTGGGTGTACTTCCTTTGGGGCAGAACCAAAACAGTCTTAGAGATTGCCCTAAGTCCAGAGACATGAAAGGGCAATAGGGCCGGCTGACCAGTCTGTCCTATGGTCCACTCTGAGCCTAGCCATTTCCTCAGCTCAGGTCTTCGTTTGGGTGGCTGAGGTGCTAGGGGGAGTGTCATGGCACAGGGCTTGCTCCCTTCCCAGGCTCAGGTTCTGCCACTGGATGTGGGCACTTGCTTACTGTCTCCACTTCTTTACAGCTGGCAAAGTACTGGGAAGCCTTCCTTCCTGAGGCAAAGGCCATCTCCTAATGGACCAAGGACACCAGAGCCCACCTTCCTGACGCTGCCTTTTTATACTCTGTCCTCCTCCACCTCTACTGGGCCCCAGTGATGCATCCTGCCTAGCCTGGACATTGCCCCTTCCTCCCTGTACCCACAACCAAGCTTTCCCCAGTCACTCTAACTGTTACTTCATTTAGCTTCCATATATATTTTCTTACCTGAGAGAATAGTTTCTTGCTTTAAGCAAAGACCTATAATAGGTGGTGGAATTATGGGTTAGGGGTGGAGTATTGATATAAATATATAAATACAAATGTATATTTTTCAGGATGTGGTTAGGAACTGGGAATAACGTTTTCTGTTACTCCTCATGGTGCCATGGAAAGATTATGTAATAAAACATTTTAAAATCGGGTCACGTGACTCAGAATGGTGGTGCTTTTTGCTTTTGGCTGGGGCACAGTTGGGAAGGTCTGGAGTACTGACCGCTGCCAGGTAGACTAAGTTTCTCTCCACAGGAGTTCACCTTTTGCTTCTGCTTCCCTATGCAACTGGAGTTTCTTTTTCTCTACCTTAGCTACAGGTCCTGAGGGTCTTTTAATCTCTTTAATTCTTATTCCTACTTCTTTAGAGAAGGAGTTTTAAAGATGTCTCTTATAATAAGAGGGGCAAAACAAATGGAGGCAGACTTTCCCTAAGCTGCCCACGGTGCTCTGAGTCCTCCCTTCTGACAGAAAAGTCTTACGTTCTGAACTACTCTTTGCCGCCTATCAGAACATGTCCTCAAAAGTGTAAAGGACTGCTAAGGACTTAGCTCTTTATCTTCAGAGACAAGAGCCAGGCACTCTGCTTCTAGATAAGGTCATCCAAGAGCTAAACCTTTTGAGGTTCCCAGAAGCTTTACTGTCTGTGCCCAGGAGGGAGCATGCCATCAGGAGGGAGCATGCCATCAGGAGGTCCCAGCTGTTGTCAGCAGAAGCTGAAGTCCTTCAATGGGGTCTCTGTGCTGCCCTGGCCAGGGAGGCCCGGGGCTCAGAGGCACTGTTGCTGGTCTTCCCCTCAGCTGTGTCCACAGCTGCTTAAGTTCATTGGTCCGAAGCACTGCCAAGCTGCTCTGTGGGGCAGGGCTAGCAGACCACCTACCCAGGGAACCTTGCCTCTCCCAGCCTCACCACCAGCAAGGATGCCTGTGCCTGAGGCACTCCAGACCTGCTCTGTCAGTTCTCTGGTCCTGACTAAAGTTTGGGGAGGGGCAGCCTAAGGCAGGAGAATGCAGTAAACAGCATTGATTTCCAATACGTGGCCTGAGGGAGATGGTGGGGTTGGAGGCAGGGGGAGTGCCAATGCTGGCAAGTATTGTTTTTTATAGGTTGATTTTTTTTTTTTGAAAAAGGCACTCAATCTCTTCCCACCCCTCAATAGCCTTAGTACCACCTCTCATTTTATCTTTCCAGTCTTTTTTATGTAATTGCTTTTGCATAGTTGTAATAATATAGACATAAAATATTTTGTATCCTGCTTTTATCTTTCAACACTATACATGTTAGAAGCATTTTTTTCTGTTGTTATGTATCTTCACAAACTTAATGTGTAAGGCTATGTTATTGTAAGGCTTCTACAGAAAGACTGTACCATAATTCTGACTCATCCCTTGTTGTTGGATTCTTGCTTTGCTAACTTTTTACATTTTAATGTAATTTCAGACTTACAGAAAATTACAGGACTATCCCAGAGAACTCTGAAATATTTTTACCCAAATTCCCAAGTGTTTACATCTTACCTGATTTGCTTTATGACTTAATGATTTGCTTTATCTATATTTACATGTACTTTCTGAGTAATTTGAGAGTAAGTTGCAGACACTGTATCCCTTTACTCCAAAAAACTTCAGTATGCATTTTGTTAAGAACAAGGATATTGCCTCATAAGTTATAACTGTAAGTATGGTTATCAAAATCGACATTTAACACTGATATAATACTGTTATCTAACCCATGGTTCATATTTAAATCTTGTCATTTGTCCCAATAACATCCTTTACAACAATTCCCGTTTTCCTGGTATAGGATCATGTTACATTTAGCTATAACATGTGTCTTTTAATCCAGAAGAGTTCCTCAGCCTTTCATTACCTTGGCATTTTTGAAGAATACAGGTCAGGTATTTTCTATAATGATCCTCAATTTGGCTTGGTCTCATGGCTCCACATGACTAGATTAGTTTTGTATATTGGGCAGGAACATCACAGAAGTGATGTGTCCTTAGTGCATCTTAAGAAGGCATGGTCCCATTAATGCCGAAGTTAACTCTGATCACTTAAGCTGATGTCTGCCAAGTTTCTTTGTTTTAAATGTACTGTATTTTCTACTTTGTAATAAGTAATTTGTGGGGTGATACCCTGAGATCATGTAAATATTGTTCTTTATCCATTCTGACTTTCTAACTACATAATTTCTTCTACATTTATTGGTTGGTATTCTACTACTAAAGAAAAGCATCTTTTCTCTCTCTTTATTAATCTGGTTATTTATCAATATGGATAAAGTCTATGGATATAGACTTCTATTTTTGTCAAAGTTGCAGGCCATTGCTTTGATTTATTTTGATTCTCGATCCATCCCAGATTTCTAGCAGGCTCCTGTGTCTTTTTAACATGTCTCCTTCATTTTTTGAACACTTTCTTACTTTCTGGCTTAACAGGATATTCCAAGCTTAACTTATATCTTTCCTGCCCCAGCCCTAGAATCTGCCATTTCTCCAAAGAATCTTAATTCCTTTTAATGGAGAATTATATTTAGAAACAAAAAACTGAGTGCTAAGTGTGCTCATTGCTACTAGAGTGTCACTGCTTCTAGGCTTGGCCAAAAAAGCAAGAAAATAAATATAGATATATAGAAATATCGAGAGAGAGAGAGAGAGAAATTAAGAATTAGATGTTTCAATTCCCAGCCAGGGAACCACCAAAAAAAAAAAAAAAATAGACATTAAAAATCATGAATTCACACTGCTGCTTCCGGTCTAGCCCCATAAGGTTTATTCTAGTCTTCTCCCTTTTCCATAGTTATGACTCTCTTTTCCAAAGAAAGTTAATTTTACAAATTTTTTTCCTTGTTTTGTTACGCTTTGTTATGGTCAATCATATCATCTTGAAATAAGTCTCTTTTTATTATTTCCTTGGGATAGACTCCTCTGGTTTCAGAACTTCCCCCTCAGCCTCCTGCACCAGATAGCTTCAGGGCCTGTGCATTTCTGTGTAGAACTTGTAGACATGGAAATCAAGAAGGACTATAACAGAGTGCTGAGTCAGAGGCCTATATTGGGAATAGTGGCACAAAAGGAGTCATTCCACCTGGGGACCCAGGAGGAAGAAATTAGTGGGTAAGGGGATGCTTGGACTGTGTCTTAAAGGTAGAAAGGTGATTTTCCTTCTACTGGAACCTGCCTCCCTATGCCCTGCCAGAGGAAAATGGGCACATCTAGGAAAATGCCATGTCTCAGGGTAGCCAGAGTCAAGTTAGTGGGTGGTCCATGGAAATGGATGAGCAGGAGCTGGGTCACACAGTGCCTGAGATGACTTTTGAGGCACTTTGAACATTGAAGAGTGGGGAGCTACTGAAGGGTCTTAAGCAGGAAATAACATGGTCATATTAGTGATTTAACTGTATGTATCAGAAGGTTTGAGACCGGAGGCAGGGAGAGCAGACAGGTTGATCCCAGCCAGCCAGAGAACTGGGGAAGACAGTAATGGGGTTGGAGCTTGGGGGCGAGGTTCAGGAAGTGGAGATGGAGCCATTGGGATCTGGTCTCCTGAGGGAGAAAGCAGAAAGGAGGATGATCCACAAGTGTTTAGCATGGATATTGGTAACACAGGAGGCCCAATGGGTTTGGAGCAGATGCAGGGCAAGCCGTGGAGACAGCAAGTGTTGACATTGTGGTGTAAGAGGCTTGGAATGGGAAGGGAGGAGACCTGCGCTGACAGGAGGGGGAGATAGAGTGAAAGAAGGCTTTGTTTTATTTAAAGGTGAATCAGACTTACCATGGTAATAAAATTCAGAGGAGAGAAAGAGAAGAACCTTCAGAGCCATGTAGGGGAGCAAATGCACAGAGCAGGAAGTAGGAAAGAAGATAGGATAGGAGCAGAGTCAAGGTCTCCTGCTTAATCATTGTTCTCAGAGATGTCTTGTTTACCTATTGAAAGTCAAGTGGTTTGGAGAAGAAGTATGGAGATGAGTCTACACTTCCCCTGCTTCCCCTAGGGTCATTTCTCATTTAAGAATCTATGGGCTCTGGAGTCTTGAAAATGAGCTCTTAGGCAGGAGAGACCCCAATATTTCATATAAGTGATCAGTGGGTATAAATGAGAAGTTGAAATTATCGGAAGGGTCATTTATACATAGATATTTGTAACTGAACTTTCAGATTTTCATGTAGAAAGTAAAGAATGCCGTTGCAGCTCAGGTTTTAAAAAGGGAGAGAAGATAATGGAAATCTAAAGATGAGGCTAGGAACTGGTTGAGTAGTGAGCATGGTGATGGAAGGAGTGTCCTTTGCTGAGCGTGTTTAGGGCCCACGTGGATTAAAGACTGGATTTTGGGGGACATCAGGCCCTAAGGTGGTGGGATTTCCCCACAAGACCTGGGGGAACCCAAAGGAAGGAGAAGATAATGGTGATCTCTCCTGGAGCAAAGGACACACCTTTCCTGCAATTAGCACAGGCCAGAACTGAATCCTTTTGTCTTCTGAGACACTGGCTAAAATTCTCTGCTGCATGCTTAGGTAGAGTCAGGCCAGAGATGACAGGTAGAAATGTGTGAGAACAACTCATCTCAGACTTCTGGCCCCTGGGGACGTGCATACATCATCTGCTAATACCCTGTGATCCAGGTGTGTGGATTCATGTTGGTTCTCTCCCCCAAACAATAAACTCTGAAGTGGTACATCGGTTTTCTTTGTTTTGTTCTGTTTTGTTTGTTTTGGTTGGTTCCCTGAGCGGGGATCTCACCCAGGCTATGGCGACGAGAGTGCCGAAGCCCAGCCAGTACACCACCAGGGAAACCCCCTGAAGTGGTACATCTTTATAACTCTGTGGACCCTACAGAGATTTGGGCTTAGAATAGGTGGCAAATAGATAACTGTTGAATGTTCTCCAATTGCAGCCTCTGCCACCTGGCATTCACAGCCTTCTGTGAGAGGACCCCAGTTCACCTTCCCCTGTTTGTCCCCTAGTCCTTCATAACTATGCTGACACCCCATGGAAACCGATTCCAAATACGCTCTTTCCTTTCTCATGCCCGTGTGGCCTAAGGAACTCTCATGAGTGGTGGGCTTTGTGCCTAAAGCGCCCTATCTCAGCTCCCATCCTTCTCTACCGTCTCACAGTTACCCCTGTCTGAAACAGTCTGCAAATTATGGATAGTGTAGGTACACAGAGATGGAGGGCATTGGCCAATGTGTCAGGGCATTCACTGGGGATTCCCATAGACACCTGTAGAAACCAAGTCCATGAAGATGACTATGCAAAAGATGTCCATTGCAGCATTGTTTACAGTGATAAAATTAATCAATTTAAATAAACAACAGGAAGGGATTAAGTGAATTATGGTACATAATATAATTGGATATACAGTAATTGATATATAGCTGTATTCATTCACAAGGAAAACTTAAGTGAAAAAAGTAGGTTACATGTATGGTATGGTCCACATTTATATAAAATCATTATATATGTATATATGGGAAGGGTGTTGAGTGAATTGTTAACTATGGTTGCCTCTAGGGATGGAATTTTGCATGATTTAAAATTTTTATAACATGTTGCTTGAACTTTCTATGTATTTTATAATCATAAAAATTAAATAAAGCTATTTTTATTACGGGAAACAATCCCGTGCATCCTTTGAGGCCTACTTTATATGTACATTTTCTGGGAAGCTTTCTTTGATCCACTTTCCATCCCACCCCCAGAGTGGAATGGAAGCCCAGCCTCCTTTCTAGCTGTGGGCAAGGCACCCTCTTTGTTAGCCTCTTAAACCTTTGGTCTTTCTCACCCTTGTTGTATAAGTTATCTCCAAGATGATCTCATTAGCCTTGTCTTACAGGCTCTGAACTCCTTATCAAAGACTGTCAGTTTTTTAGTCATCTGGCCCTCCTCCACCCCCAAAGGCAGCTAGAGGGGCAGTGACTGCCATTAAGCTCTGGTGATTATTGTTTTATGAGTCTATGGGCTCACGTCCTGGGGTATTTCAAGAGATCCAAAACTCAGGCCTTATTTGGGGTTCAGTAGGCATTGCTGTGGTTGGCAAGATTGGTGCTCAGGTGCCCCAGTGGGGCCTGGAGGCTCCTTCCCTTTGGGACAAAAAGGCCCTCCCTGCGGGGCTGTGCAAAGGAAGCCAGCTTTTCCACCTCAATAGATGTACTCTGGGTCCAGAAAAACCCTGTCCAGTCTGAGATAGGTCCTTTACCTAAAGGGATGTGATTGATGGTTGTTTCCAAATGACAGCCCCCTCCTAGCTTCAGCACTCTCAGCTTCTTCTTCCATTTTGAATGATAGCAGGAATGACCACAGGGGCCCAACACGCAGGTTTCTACACAGCAGCCTCACCAGAAAATGACAAGGCCCCTGGCAGCTAGGAACATGTGCAGGGCAGCATCCAGACTTCCCCTGGTAGTCCCTTCTCACCTCACGGCCTAACAGTAAGAGCTGTTATGTGTTAAATACCTACTCTGTGCTCAGGGCTTTGAAACACCTCTCATCTGTCACCATGTCCCCTGCCAGGTAGGCACCTTGATTTCCATTCAAAGACTGAGGCTTAAGAGACCTGAAAATGCTAACCCAAGGTTACATCCCAGAGTGACCACTTGAGCCCAATCTGCTTTGACTCAGCTTATCTGCCATACCATATCCTACATGATCCACAGGGATGGACAAAAGGAACTTAGACATTAACCCACGAAACTGTTTTCTTTTTTTTTTTTTTTGCTTTTTGGTATGTGGGTAGCTCCCTGACCGGGAATCGAACCCAGGCCCCAGCGCTGGCAGCGCCAGCGCCGAAGCCTTAAGCCACTACACCATCAGGGAACTCCCGAAACTGTTTTCTTAAAGACCTTAATAAATCCTTACAATAGGCCTGTTAAGGATATGTTACCCACCTGACCTGATAGGCATTTGAGCTTCTCTGATCCCTTGAGATAACTCTCCCCAGATGTGCAGTGTTTGACCCAGTCTGGGAGCAGGAGCAGGAGCTGGAAGACAGAAGCAGCTTGGGTGAGTTGCTGGGACGATTAATGGCACAGACTGAAAACTGCATCTGCCGAGAGACCAAACAGCACCCAAGACTAGAGTGGGAAATGAGAGCACTCCCATTCCAGACTGTGAGGCCTGGGACTGTGGCCCCTCCTGGCCTTCGCCATGGCTTTCCTGTTGTCCTCAGTTCTTGGTCCCACATCTCTCCTCATGATAAACCCCCATGACTTGAGGCTACCTGCGTGCGTCTTTGCTCCTTCTCAGCCTCAATGCTGGGCACACAGAGGGGCTGATTGGTTGGTCCACTGACATCACTCTAAGGGGTGTTTATTGTACCACCGAAAACCAGCCCCCTGGGCAACTGTGCTGCTATGGATGCCAGGTGCCTGGGGTCTCTGCCAGCTCCCCCCGGCTCTAGCCCTGTCTCATGTTGTCTAAAGCATCTGAGCTGCCTCTGTCTTCTGGGCATGGGGCAGGTGACTTCTAAGGGTGACACTGCTGGATGGAGCCTGCCAGTCCCCTGAGAAGCAGGTCACCAGGCTACCCTGAGCCAGACTTTGCTTTTGGGGCTCAAGCAGGACATGCTTGTCAGGTGACTTCCTAACACAGCCTCCCCAAGGCCCACTTCTCACACCTCAGGTTCCTCATCTATAAAATAAAGAGTTTAGACTAGCTCAATAATTTTTTTTTTTTTTGCGGGGGTGGGGTGGGGGTGGGGTGAGGGTGGTTCCCTGACTGGGAATAGAACTCAAGCCATGGCGTTGCAAGTGCTGAAGCCTAGCCACTACACCACCAGGGAACCCCCTTTAGCTCAATAATTTGAAATGTTTTAGCAGCAGAACTAAGTTTTTTAGACATCTATACCAAAGTCCAATATTCAAAATATAAAAATATTGTATTACTATATTATTTCAAATTTATAAGATACTTACTAAAAAGGCAAGCAGTTAAGTACTCTGAGGCTGTTAGGATGAACAGAATAGTTGCTAATTTACACCAACCTCTGCTTCCAATTTATTCTTTTACCTTATTTTGGTTGTACAATTTGAGAAGAGCAGGAAAATCCTGATCACAGAGTTAGTAGTTAAAATAGTAGTTTGTTGTTTTTAAGAAAACCTTGCAAACGCAGAATAATGAAAGAGGAATAGTGGAGTTTGTTCTTGTTTCAAAATTGAATCAGTAACAGTATATAGATAGGATGAATCATATGTAGTTTCCAATATACCACAGTTTTGGCCCACAAAACAGCAAATTCATATAATTCAGTCAAATAATAATAGCTAACATTCATTTACTGTGTTTCAGGCCCCATGCTGAACACTTCAAAAGCGTGTCAGTTAATCCACACCCTTCTCCCTTGTATAGATAAGGACCCTGAAGCACAGGGAGTTGTCCAAATTTGCCCAGGTGACCAGATCTGGCCTCAATGGAGCAGTGCAAGCACAGCCTTACTGGGGATAGGGGTGGGGGTGCTGGGCCCCCTCTGGGGCCAGTCTTCTGGCTGACAGCCTCTGGCCACCTGCCTGGAGAGAAGAATCCAGCCTCTGTACCCAGCAGTGCCCGCCAGCCCAAGGCCCAAGAGCTGTTTGTTTTCTTAACAGGGTTACCCAAACCTCCTGAGCAGCTGCACAGCCCAACAGAAGTGGTCCTAGTGAAAGGGGCTTTGTGCAATGGCGGCAGAGGGCGAGGGCTCAAGCAGGGCAAGAGCCAAGTTCCAGCCCACCAACGTACCACCCTACCACCAGCCACCACCCCCAGTGGCGGTATGTCAGGGGGACATCCCTGCCCCCAGTTCTTTCTGCCCTCTACTTGGGCCTTGATCCTCATCTTCAGGCTCCAAGTCTGCACAATAGGGCAACAGTGGCCCCGCTCCCTGGTGGAGCTATTTTGGGAGTCAAAGAGACTAGCCTACAATGTGGTCCCCAACCAGGAGCATCAGCATCACCAGGGCACTTGTGAAAAACACGTGTGAGGCTCTACCCCAGACCTAAGCGTTCAGGAAACAGGTCAGGGCCCTCTAATCTGAGATTTAGTAGGCCATATTGATGATGATGCTTGCTGAAGTTCGAGAACCACTGTTCATAATCTGATCTGGAAATACCCTGGCAAAGAAAATGTGATCAACCAGTACATTTAACCAACTTTCACCCAGAAACTTGGACATTAAATTCATTTGTTAGAGTGATGTATAAAGAGAAGAATTTATACAGTAAACAATTCATTCTAAAAATGGAAGTAAGTCACTTCGAAGAGTCTGGAAGTTAGCTCAGTGTTCATATACTGAGCTGACCAATGCTTAAAATGTACAGAAAACAAACTTTTCCTTTGACTGTAATAATGGCTATGGGGTTTCCATCATATCATGTATTCCTCCTCTCAGGAAAGTATTTATTTTCCATAACTTGTTCTATCTCCCCAAAGACATCTAAAATGTCTGCAGGTCAAGGATCTGGTTTTTCTTCATTGATCTCCACTTGCTTACTATGGAATGCTGTGGAATTTTATATAAAGTCAATTACATCAAATCTCCCTCTATAACTGGTGATGAAATCCACTGATTTGAGGTTTCTCAGGAACACTGGAAAATTAAGCAAATGAATAAGGTAGACAACAAGAGGGTAGGAGGAGAGATAGCGAGAGAGTGGTAGAAAGAGAGAGAGATCTCACTTTGAAGGTCAGATGAGCATTCCTGTTGTTAGTCTCCCTGCCCGCCTTCCTCTAATCCTCTGGCAACTCCTGCTCCCTTCCTGCCTCTCTCTCCCTTCCTCCTCTCCCTAGCCTTTCCCCAATATCTCCCTCCCCTATTCATTTATATAGTTTTCCAATCAGCAAACGGTTTTTGAGTGTCTACTACATGCTTGGCACCATGACGGCAGCCACTGACGAGACAGACCAAGTTCCTGACCTGATGGCGCTCAGTCTAAAGAGTCTAGGAAACCAGGAAGACACAATAAACAGTAACTACATATTGGAATAAGTTCATAGATGATATGATAGCGTGGTCAGGAAGGAAGGCCTCTTTGAGGAGGTGAGTTTTAGGCTAAACCCACCAGGTGAGGAGTTGGAAAAGTTCCAGGGAGAGGAATCATCTTATACAAAGGTCCTTAGGCAGTAAAAGCTCATTAGGTTTGAAGAACTGGAAGAAGGTCCCTGTGGCTGGAGCTTGGTGCATGAAGAGGGGAGGACAAAAGGTGAGATGAGAAGTGGAGGCTGGGCTGCAGGAGAGTGGGTTTTGTTCTGAGTGCCATGAGAAGCCTTTGGAAGGTTTTAAGCAGATGCCTTGATGACAGTTTGTGTTGCTAGATAGAGAATGGACTTTATATGAAGGAGGGAAGGCATGGAAAAACAGATCCATTAAGAGACTAGCAGCTTTTCTGGGTGGTAGAAATAGAGACAGGGGCAGACAGTCTATTAGGGTGGATAACCAAGAAGTTTAGTGGCCTGAGGGTCCCAGGAGAAAACTCCCTGGCCAGTAAGACAAGTACAGCAGGATGTCTGAATGATGGGGCCCCTGGAGTGTAAGGAGGGAAATGAAACCCCAGCACTTCCCATGGTGGGTCATTTCCCTTCCAAAGAGTTTTCAGCTTCCTGATTCTAGGGCCCATATGAAAATGGAATTTGGGGGAAGAAAGTGTGAGACATAGTATTGGTGAGTCCTGCTTTTCCCCCCTTGGGGTTATTCTCTCAACCTCTCTTGAGGGCAGAGCTGGGAATGGAGAGTTTCTGCTCCAGCTCAGAAGCACTTCTGCACTAGCAGGCCATGGAGTGAGTGAGCTGTCCCCCAATCTTACCCCCTAAGACAGGTACTCTGCTTCCTCCTGCCCACCACAAGGCCTCTCGCTAGGTGTGAGCTCTTGGAGGCAGGGCCTTCTCTTCCTCCCTCTACCACCTGCTCAGGTCCTTGGGGGGGAAGTCAGTGGAGTGGACTCTGATGAATGGGACAGCTCCCTTATGGCTGAGGGGTAGGGGGCCCAGAGGCTGGAGCAGAGGCCCTTTCTATTACAGGAGGTGAGAAGGTTTTGAATTAAGCCCTCTACATACCCAGGAAGACCCTGCCAAGAGGGCTGAGCAAGAACAGCCTAGGGGAGTTCCCTGGTGGTGTAGTGGCTTAAGGCTTAGGCGCTGTCAACGCTGCAGCCTGGGTTCGATTCCCAGCCAGGGAACTACCCACATACAAAAAAACCCCCAAAAAAACAAAAGAACAGCCTAGTGCCACTTGCACAGCCCCTCTCCCCCATCCACCTGTGCACCAGTGTCACCCACCTATGCCTCCAGACCAAGGAAACAAGCTGCCATTTTCTCAACACCTACTTTGCTGAGGGCTTAATAGGGATCATCTCATTAAATTTTCATGCACTCTCCCTAGGGAGGCATATTATCTCAATTTTGCAGATGAGCATAGGTCTACACAATTTGGGAAATCCAAGCTGTCTAACCCAAAAAGCAGAGCCTAAATTCTTAACTGCCTTTTCCTAACAAACTGACCTGAAGCAGGTTAGAGCTGAAAGATGAAGGAATGGATGACTGGATTAAAAGAATAAATGAAGGAACTTGTGGATGCTGGGAGAGGGGAGGACGTCAAAACCAGACAGGGTCCAAGGCTTACCCAGGTGTAGCCACCCTCCCAAGGTCCAGGTTGAAAGTGGAGGTAAGAGGATGGTGGTGGGTGGTGGGTAGCCTGGACTCGGGAAAGGGTGTGAAGAACACAAGGAACACCTCTTGCTGGCGTCCAAGGGAGGCGCCAAGGTCTGGGCCCCGAATCCCTCCATGCCTAGTGCCCACAGGCTCTAATCTTTCGTAGACACTCAACAAAGAGCAAGTGAAATTTTGGCTCACCCGTGTTCCTGACAATTAGTGGGTGCTCAGTGAGTGGTGACAAATAAATGCCTCTTCACCGAAGGGTCCCCACCCGCACCGCGGCTCCACCAGGCTCAGTGGACAAAGCTCGGTTTCCGCTAACCTGCGCGCAGCTAATCTGCCCTTCGCAGGACTAGGCGGCGCTAGGGAACGCCCCGGGCTGAGCCATCTGGGGGCGGGGCCTGTGGGTCTGAGGGGGCGGGGCCGGCCCCTTCAAGGTCCCTCTACTGAGCTGGGAGTTTGTGCTCCGAGCTTCACGCGAGGAGGGGCCGAAGCCGCGGCGCGGATGCTGGAAGTTCATATCCCGTCGGTGGGGCCCGAGGCCGAGGCGCCCAGGCAGAACCCAGAGAAAGGTCACATGGTGAGCGTGGACACTGGATGGGAAGGGGTGCAGGGACCGCTGTATTTCCCTGCGCCGAGCGTAAAGGGGATGCCGCGCCCCGGGCTGAGGCATCCGAGCACCGCAGGCAGGCCGTCGAGGGACAGACTACCGAGGGTCTCGGGGAGCTTGGGTTTGTTAGCCTTGCGGTGCGGGCCCATGAAGGACAGCACGGAGCGGAGGGCGGGGCCGCTCGCCCCCTCTACATAAAGTGTGAGGAGCGTGGGAGGGTCCCCCGGGAGCGGCGGCGCTCCAAGTCTGCTTTGTGCCTTTAAGTGCGGGAGGGTAGACGGTCGCCGGGTCTCACGCGCACCCGCCTTCCCGCCCGCTCCTGCCAGGTGTTCCGAGTGGAGGTGCGGTGCTGCGGGCGCAGACACACCGTGCTGAGGCGCTACAGCGAGTTCCACGTGCTGCACAAGCGGGTGAGGCGGCGCCGCCGACCTACAGACCGACCCGGGCCCGGCTCCTGCCCAGCCCCAGGAGGCAAGCAGACGAGCTGCGGCCCCAGCCTCTGCCACCCCCGTTACCACCCCAGTCCCTGGAAGGTGTTCAGGTCCTGGGCACTGACCTCCTCGCGGTTCCAGCCGGTACTGTCTGTGCCCCTGCGCAGCTGGCCCACCCACGGGCGTCTGCTGGTGTTGGGGGAATTCTCTCTCCCCTGTCCCAACTTACCCGGGTCTGTCCCAGGGTAGAGAATTTTTGGGAGTGGGGAGGGGGTAAAGACTGGGGAGGGCTCTTCTAGGGTGAAGTGAGCTTGAGGGCTCACAGTCGGAGGCTGTGATCGCACCGCGGTAACCTCCTGGCAGATCAAGAAACTGTACAAAGTGCCCGACTTCCCCTCGAAACGCCTACCCAACTGGAGGAGCAGAGGATTGGAGCAGCGGCGCCAGGGCTTGGAGGCCTATATCCAGGTGGGCATGGGTCTGACTCTGTTGCCTTCCAGCCTGCTAGAGGTGTGACCCAGAAAAGTGTGTGGTCAGGGGGTGAGGGGGACGCACATCTTGGGCATTTTTTTTTTTTTTTTACTACCGCTAAGCCTCAATTTTCTGAACATTAATTTCAAAATTAATTAGTTGAAATTAGTTTAATTCTTTAACTTTCATGGAACTGGAACCACCTGCCGCTCACTTACATCGCTTAATCAGGCAGCAGGTGGTCCCAGTTCCATGAAAGCTAGTTTTCTTCCCCTCCAGGCTGAGTTCTTACAGTGCTCTCCTGAAAAGGATGTAGGGTGGGAACCCTCTCCCCGTGATGCCAGATTACAGGCCAAGCTGGCTTCATGGGCATACACCTGTGTAGTCATCCAGGGCCCAGGGTTTAGAGGGCCCTGCGTTTGGTTTACTGAACACTGTGCGCTATCTTGAAATTCTTAGTCATTTTGGCAGGACCTCCGTTTTCACTGGGCTGTATCACATATCTGGGTCTGATACAGGTTTCCTCTGTCTTCTTTTCCAGGGTGTCCTGTACCTGAACCAGGATGTGCCCAAGGAGCTACTTGAATTCCTGAGTCTTCGGCACTTTCCCCCAGACCCCAAGGCCAGCAACTGGGGGTAAGCACCTCTAGAAGCCATGGCTTGGCATGAGAGGGGCCCCAGTGTTGGGGGCACAGGGCTCTCTGAAGCAAGCTGGTGTACATTTTAGAGGCTGAGCCCTTTTCCTTCTCACATCTGCCAGGCCTGAGCCTCGTTTTGGAGACGCGACCTCCCTCAACTTTCTTGGTGGAGGGGCTGTTTTCTGGACAGCCTTGGTTACCCCAGCTGCCTCTGGAAATGAGTGTTACAAACAGAAGTGGCCCTCTGGGAGGTGAAGCTCTGGACTCCCCTGGGCAACCCCAGCAGCTCACAGCCCCTTTTTTCTTTTCAGAACCCTGGGGGAGTTCCTGCCTAATGACAGCAGGCAAGTCAAAGCCCCTGCCGGCACCCGCTCCTGCTGCCTCCTGGTGGCCACGTGGCAGGAGGCAGGCCTGCAGCCAATAGCTTGTTTTGCCTGTCCTCCTGGTCCACGTTTTCTGGTTGGTGCCTCCTGAGCCCACTGCCCACTCACCTTTCTCTTTGTGGGTCTTTTATCTCAATTCCTAGTCTCTACCTAATAGGAGACTTTATCTCACCTCCCTCTCCAATGCTCATGACCCTTTGTTTTCCTAGGGTACAGCTGCACCACCGGCCTGTTGTCAGCTTCTGCATGGATCCCTACGTTTGCATCCCATCCCCAGGTGAGGGTGCTTCTGACCTGTAACCCATTATTTAGGGCCCAGGTAGCAGGGTGGAAGTAGAGGTGACCCTGCCATTTCTCTGGTCCTAGGACCCGCAGGTAGCTTCTATTCCTAACTGCCCTCCTTTGGGACTGTACCTGCCCTGCTGCTCCTTTGTCCCTGTAGCCTGCTTTGTATTCTCCAGGGAGTAGACATGGTGAAATAGGCTGGCTCCCCTGGTCTGCATTCCTCACCAGCCTGGCTTTACCAAGCTAACGTGGATAGAATGTGAACTGGAATGCCCAGGCCTCATTTTGGGTGACTAGCTGTTACCTGGTGTGTTGGCAGGGGTTCCTGCTCCCAAAAAGGAAGCCTATGGGTAGAAGCTCAGAAGCTGTAGGCAGGCCTGAGGTCAGGCCCATCCCATACCTCTTCTTCCCCAGCAGCCCACTATCTCCTCCTCCTGTTTTCCTTCTGTCACAGAGCCTCTGCCCAATGTGGTGGTGAATGGCGTGCTCCAGGGCTTCTACGGCTTTAGCACCAGCACAATTGATGCCCAGCCAGAGGCTCCTTGTCACCCTGCACCTCTGCCACCAATGCCCTGACCAGCTCAGAGTCCTCTGGATCATTTGCCAGGATAGTCACATGCCTCAGTCCTGTGAGCTCCATAAAAGGGACATCGGCTAGATCCCCCTCAGCTTGGACCCAGGACTTACCCACACCAGGCTCAGAACTCAGCTGCACTGGTGGCCAGGGGTGACAGAACTCCTGCACTCCTAGAGCCCTGAGGCCAGGGTAGGGACCACAGAGGGTAAGGATGAAGGGATAAGTCAATTTAGAAGGTAGGCTAAGGAAAGGTACAAGTGTATTTCTTACTGATGCCAGGAGAGGGCAAGCAAAGGTTGAGGCACAGTGGAAGGTAGGAACCAAGGAAAAAACTTGTGCTAGATGTTTTGTGGGTATCTGGGGAAAGGGTTCTGCCCAAGGAGGAGACAGGTACCCACTGCCACAGGAGACCCAGAGAGGCTGGCATGTAGACCTGGAAAAGGACATGCAGGCCCAAGAACCCACCCCACACACAGGTAATTAAAAAACCCACCTTTTCTTTTTTATTGGTCAGCGTTGGTAGGAGTCGGTTACAAAACTGGGCCTGTGGAATGTGAGGGGAGGGGTCCATTCCGTCATATGTCAGCACTACGGCCAGTGCAGCAGAGCCCTGTGGCGGGCTGTCTTCACCCCTCAAGAGGGCAACAGGGCCGCAGACAGTTGCTCAAAGGGAAGACATCCCTGGGGCCCTACTCCTTGGCAATGGCAAAGGGCTTCTCCACCTCAATCTTGCCACAGTCTGCGATGATCACATCCTTGAGAGGCTTGTCCCGACCATCTGTCTTGGTGCTCTCCACTTTCCGCACTACTTCCTAGCAGAAGTGGGAAGGCAGGGTGGGTCATGAGGTTTGCCACTCAAGAGAGATAGCCCCAGTGTATGGCTGGGGAGGAATGAGACCCCCCGTGTGATGAACAGCCTACAAACCTTGAGGTGCCAAAATCCTGATGGTTAGGTGCTAGCCCAGGGCAGGGAAAACCCAGCTCTGATGAAAGGAAGCCGCAGTCTGATCCTCTGAAGTATGACCCAGGTTGGGAGAAAGGTGAGGAGGAAAGACAGTGGCTGGGGAGTGGCTACCAAGCAGCTTCTCATGGACTGTATTCAGCTGTGCCCTACACAGCTCAGGGTAGTGCTAGCATATCACTGTCGGAGTGATGGAATGGAAGTCCCTGCAGTGGTGCAACCTTAACAAGGGACTCTGCCTGGGGCCTGGACAAATTCAGAACTTTGGGGCATAGAGAGGTAGGCTATTTATTCTTGAATGCCCTCAGGTTTGCAGACACAAACACTGCTCTGAATCTGTGGGTTCCCTTTTGGGAAAAGGATAAAATGTGAAGCCCCGGCCCCAGAGTCTGTGTCACCAGGTTTTAGCCCTTGCTTCTAAACTCACCATGCCCTCTAGAACTTTGCCAAACACAACATGCTTGCCATCAAGCCAGGCTGTCTTGACTGTCGTGATGAAGAACTGGGAGCCGTTGGTGTCTTTGCCCGCATTAGCCATGCTCACCCAGCCAGGCCCATAGTGTTTCAGCTTGAAGTTCTCATCAGGGAAACGTTCACCATAGATGCTCTTACCTAGGGAGAAAGAAAGTAGGTCAGGGGAGCTAAGTGTGCACAAACCAAGCAGATCTTTGAGGTGAGGATTCCAGGGACCCAACTTGTCCTCTATGCCAGGTCAAACTCAAGTGGAATACATGGGCAGCTAAGTGGGGAATGAAGCCAGGTTAGTTTAGTATACAGCTCATACAGTGGATTAGAGAACATAGTTTTACAGCTTTTTAATAGAATACATTAACTAGCCCTGGCTGTGGCCTGAGAAGCTTGCCATTGAGGGACTCTGGTGGAGGTGCTGTGCAGGGGGCAGGGGAGGAGGTAAGAAGTCTCCAGAAAAGGAGGAATTCTGTGGCTGACCAACTCGCCTTCCTGAGAGCACAAAAGATACTAAGGCAGCTGCCATTTGGGTTCTGGAAAGTCAAGATCCTCTTAATGAATGAACAGAAAATAAAAGGTGGCTATGAATATGTGTACCTAGTCTGTCCATGAGGGACCTGGGGCCAGAGTACATGACAAAGGGAGCCCACAGCAGATCTCTATACTGATTCAGAGCCTAAGATGCAGGAGAAATACTGCCCTCTTCTTTTTCTCTGTCCCATCCTAGAGATTTCACATTGTGTGCTAGGGTACTAGAGGCCCTGAAAAACCCAGCAATGAAGAATTTTCATTTTGTTTAATCCAACACCTTTTAAAACCCCCTTTTCCAGGGATTTCCCTGGTGGTGTAGTGGCTAGGCTTTGGCGCTGTCAACACTGTGGCCTGGGTTTGATTCCCAGCCAGGGAACTACCCACATAAAAAATAAATAGGAGTTCCCTGGTGGTGTAGTGGTTTAAGGCTTCATCGCTGGCGCTGTCAGCGCTGCAGCCTAGGTTTGATTCCCGGCCAGGGAACTATCCACATACAAAAACAAAATAAATAAATAAATAAATAAAACCCCTTTTCCCACATAATAAACAAACTTTCATCCTATGGTTCCACAGAATGGTTGGGAAACTGATGCTAATCAGGGAGATATTTCTGACTATGTGGCAAGTGGAAAGACTGAAAACCAAAAATTTCTAGACTGGCTCGTGGGGGTGGAGGTGTCCATCTTACTCCCACACCAGGAGGAAACTGGTCCCTCCCAGTCTCATGCAATGACTCCTGGCTGGCTAAAAGCCTCCCTATGTGAGAATCCTCTACATTTCAACCAATTGTAGGATTTCAATTATTGCTGTTATCCAGACAATCCCCAAATGTACCTCCTCTACTCCAATCACTTTTCGAAGACACGAGGTGTTCCAAATTTAAAAGGATAATTCTTCATGTTAAAAGCATACTTTGTCATCTGTCCCTCCAGATTTCAGTTATTCTTTTGACAATTTTTCTTCTGCATTCCATTGATGTCCCCACAACCATCATTTAGTCATTCTTTCCATTCCTGCTATCCCTGTTGCAATAATGGCTAATGCTTAGAGTGGTAACATTTTATGCCAGAGAACTGTCGCAAGCATTTTACACATAAAAATTCCACCTGATGAGGTAGGAGCTAATAACCCTATTTCAAAAATGAAGAGACTCAGGTATAGACAGCTTAAAGGTACTCAAGCTAGGAAGGGGCAGAGCTGGAATTCAAACCAAGGGGATCTGTCTCTCAAATCTCTGCTCTTACCCACTAGGCTATCCTCTCCCGGGGTTGCAGCCCACAGTGCCCGACCCAGGGGCAGCTGCACCAACCCTGGGCAGTCAGCTTGCATCTGCCTTCATACTGAATCCTGCTACCATATTATTGTTCCTCAGATTCCTTTGTGATTGGGTCTTCTTCCCATTCATGTCTTCAGTGGAACCTCACTCCACATAGGACAAAGTTAGTGCACTCTACTTGCATTCCCTGACTCCACCTTTAGTCAGGCTCTTGTTGCAGAACAGAGTCCAGCTCACAACTTAACCCTGTCTCTTCTTTGCTCATTGAAATTCCCCCTAGCCAGGACCCCGCTCCAATCTTTCCTCACATCGACAAGCACATTTCCTGATCACTTTGGCCGGAAGTGATTCCTTTGCTTATCAGCACTTAGACAGTGGCTAACTTTACTTACCATGTACTAGATACTTAACACTCAAGATTTCACCTAACCCTCACAGCACCCATGACTCTTAGCACTCTTACTTTAAACAAGAGGAAATCAAAGCTCAGGATTCATTTGCCCAAGGTCACAAAGCAAGGTGGCAGACACTGGGTCATACCCAATTGTGTCTGATTCCATGAATACAGCACTTCTGATTACTGTCTGCTTTGTTCCTCTCCTCCACTGCTGCTGCCAGCTACTACTTACATCTTGTATTGTTACAGAGCTTTCCTAATGTTTTCTCCTAGTTCTTCCCACCTAGATGATAACTTGGGAACAGAGCCTGAGTCCTAAAGGCTATATTACAGCCAATTTGTGAGTCTGCAGGTAGTGGAAGTGAAAGTGAGTTGCTGCCCCATTAATTTCTGCATCCTCAGCACCCACCACAGAGCCTAGGTGAGCTGCAGATGCAATCTGAGGGAATAGTAGGCTATGCACCCAAGTATGATAGCACCTGTCTGTCCTATGTGCATAAGTAATACAGAGGCAAGACTCAGTCAGCTCACTTGCCAAGTGGTCTCAGGTGATACTGCCAAGGAAAGCAAATTCTCCTACCCTTGCTGGGGCTTCCAAGGTTGCCCACACAACTTTGCATGCCGGATGTATAATCACCAACTCATGTGTTTCACTTCTCTCCTCTCCTGCCATGGAGTATTGTGAGGAGTCCCCAAGGCTGTAGACCTGAATCACCATGTCTGCCAGCTAGGCAACATCCCTCTTATGTCCAACTGCCCCCACCTCCCATTATTCCCTCCTCTTTGTACTGGGGTTCCCTGTACTAAGATGGGTACAGCTGGTCTCAATGCAAGTGAGAGGCCTGCCTCAGGAACTATGGAAGGAAGAGGTCTTGTCTACCCAACATAGCCCGGCTCTCTCACCTGGGAGGCTGTACTGACAGAACCCTCTACCCAGAGGACCCGAGTTACCTCCAGTGCCATCTCCCCGAGTGAAGTCTCCACCCTGGATCATGAAGTCTTTGATTACACGATGAAATTTGCTGTCTTTGTAGCCAAATCCTTTCTAGAAAACAGGATGAGAAAGTAAGGAGGTGGCATGAGGGACCAGGCAGACTTCTTGAACCTGCAGGAACCTAGCCCATAACAACTGCTCTCAGCAGAGACACCATTGCTGGCCAGAGTCCTTGTTTAACATGCTACTGAGTGAGAAGTGACCACAGGCCAGGCTTGGAGCACACAGATCCAGGAAAGGTTAAATTGCACATTCTTTTGCCTTTACACAATTCCCAGACTTTATGAGTATGTAATTCTACTTCACGTAATGCCCCTGCCTTTTCCCTCCCATTTTTTTCGAATCATAAGAACAGATGCAAGAAAACTGACCCCCCCCCCCCACCCGGCCAAAAGGTTATCTACTGGTACTCAATGCAAAGTTGGAATACAAATTTTCTTAAATGGGGCCCTCTTGTTTTCTTAATACTTGGGTAACTCTGGGCCCCCTAGTCTTAAGAGAAAGCTACGTGCAAAAGCCACAGACTAGTTTCCACAGATATTTTCTTTGGTCATTGCAATGTCTTAAATTTTCTCAAAAAAAAAAAAAAAAAAAAATCCAGATTTCTGGATTCAGTTTAAAAAACTCAAAGGTATGATAATACTCGGTTGCCCTTGTTAGCTGGTACTGAGGGCTACTGCAGTAGATGGGCCACGTTCTGCTGTTCAGTTTGATGCTAGCCCTACTTGCCAACTTCACTTCATTTGAATTTGACTACCTCTGCTCTAGCCACTTACCTCTCCTGTAGCTAAGGCCACAAAATTATCCACTGTTTTTGGGACAGTCTTTCCAAAAAGACCGATGACCACCCGGCCTATATCTTCATCTCCAATTCGCAGGTCAAAGTACACCTGAGGAAAAAGAGCATTTCAAACTTAGGCTCTTTAAAGGGGCCTTGCTAGGGAAGGGATGGCCCAAGAAGCTACCCTGAGGATGGGGGAGAAAACAGCTAGTTGTATTTTATTAAGAGCAGTGTTTGTGTACCTGATTTTGGTGGCGACAAAAACCCTATGAAAATCTAATGAAAGTTTCAGACCCGTTTCTCAGAAAACGTTTACACTCCTTGGACTACAGGGTAACAACAACCTTTGCACTAAATAAATGATTCTAGAAACTAACACCAAAAAACATATGGAGACTAAAAGCTTACCAAGCAAGTTTAAATTATGCTGCTGTGCTTTGTTAACTGGAAGTGGCTAAAATTTGACCAAAATAGAGAAAGGATTCGCCATGTGGCAGACGTGATCTTTTCCCATTTCGTTAGCACTGCAGGACATCTGCAAATAGACTTCTCTGAGGCTGACAGTGCCGGCTCCAACTGGGCACCCGGGACGCCAACTCCTGGGTCAGGGCAGGGGTACTGGGGAGGGTCCGGGTCATTCTCTGCTCTGAATGTGGGAAGACCGTCCCGGCGACACAAGGGCACAGAAGGGAAACTGGGGAGAGGCTGAGCCAAACCCGCGGACGCCCAGACCCGAGCTCCGCGACCCTAAATGCCTCAGTGACCAGCGGCACCGAGGTAAACCCCAGGCGGCGGAGGGAGGGCCTCGCCAGGCAGGTCAGAAGAGGGGAAGCCGAACCTTGACGGTAACTTTGGGCCCCTTCTTCTTCTCATCTGCCGTCGAAGGTCCTGGCAACAGCAAGAAGAAGACGGAGCCCACGACCAGGGCGGCGGCGAAGAGCACCTTCATGTTCCGCCCAGAGAAGTACAGCATCCACAGAGAGAAGGTAGTGCGGCCTGGGTAGCCGAGGGCCGGAAAAAGGTGGGGGCACGGCGGCGCGTGCGGCAGCGCCGCTACCGAGAGCCACCGTGGGGGTAACCAGAGCTCCATCAGGCTTCCTAGAAAGAGCGTGGCCTCATTTCCCCCCTCTGGGTCGGTGCCGGATAGTAGGTCCCACTAGGGGGCGGAGCCCGGCTCGCTAACGGGGCTGGGGGAGACGCGGGCTCGTGGGTGGCTGCCACGTTACTGTGGCCTCATTGGTTCCCCACCTCGCTAACGCTGGCCCACAGGATAGGAATCAGCGGAAGGCGGTGCCCCTTCAAAGGGAACGGGGATTGAGTTTCTGAAGTAACTACAAACCCCAACATGCACAGCGGCACGTCACGGGGCCTGCTCTACCTTTGCGGAAGTGGAAGGCTTTAGTTTAGGAAGTCCATGGATGGGGAGGAAGGTGTTTGTGATTTTCTGTATTGGACCAGTCAAGCATTAGTAACCACCAGATTGGGTTTCAAGTTTGGTAACTTACAGAAACTCAGGGTGTATTTATGTTTACCCAGAGTATGACTTTATACAGCTCCTTGTACTTGTCTTGCACAAAACTTGCTTCGAAACTCACTCTTTTTTGAATTAGTGCTTGTCACTTTACTACTCATTTTTCTCCCCCCACCCCCTTATGCGGGGGAGTGGGGCAGTTCCCTGGCTGGGAATCTCTCCATTTTTTTTAAATTTTTATTATTATTATTATTATTATTATTATTTTGCTTTTTGGCATGTGGGTAGCTCCCTGACTGGAATCGAACCCAGGCTGACAGCGCCAGCACCGAAGCCTTAAGCCACTACATCATCAGGGAACTCCGGAATCTCTCCTTTTTTTGTTGTTGTTGTTTTTTGTTTTTGTTTTGTTTTGTTTTGTTTTTTTGGTATGTGGGTAGTTCCCTACCTGGGAATCGAACCGAGGCCACAGCGTGACAGCACCAGCGCCGAAACCTTCAGCCACTACACCACCAGGGAACTCCCGAAACGTGGTCTTTTTTTTTTTTTTTTTTTTTTTTTTTTTTTTTTTTTTTTTTTTTTTTTTTTTTTTTTTTTTTTTTTTTTTTTTTTTTTTTTTTTTTTTTTTTTTTTTTTGCTTTTTGGTATGTGTTTTTTTTTTTTTGCTTTTTGGTATGTGGTCCCTTTTAAAATCTTACTGTGCTTACCGCTTTATGAGTCAACACTATTGTATGTATATTCTGGTTCTCAATTTCCTCTCTTTACCTGGTTTCCCAAGTAACTACATGTTGTGAGGAATTTACTGTGTTACACTTACTTTGTACAGCTGCCCCCACACGGGTGGGGGCTAAGTGCTCAACAAGTATTGGTTGCAGTAGCGTCACATTAGCATTCAAGTGGGAAATAATATATGCAACGACCTGAGGTCTAGTTCTCCCTTTTCCAGAAAACTTCAGGAAAGTTAGGTGCCCCCACACCACTATTTCAGGACTTCACACATACTTGGTGCTCTAGTCTGCAACACGTACACTTCAGTACTGGGAATCTGAGACACAACCCAAAATAAAAATCGCATTTTATTTCTCAAACTTGGATCTCTGACGTTATTAAACGTCTTTAAAACTAATTTCTATTAACGTTAACCTTTACAACTAATTTTTAAAAGTTAACGTTAATAGAAATTCCTTGTCTTCACAATTCAGGTTGTAGGATCCATTTCCATAGTTGAATTCTGCAGTTCAATTTCTATATGAAGCACCACGCAGACCTGCCTGCCCTGTCTCAACTGAACTGAGTTTGAGGTTATGTATGGCCACTGGCATTTTGTCCTTCCTTACACTGAGGTACACTACAGACAAGCTGCAGTGCTTCTACAGGCAGTTCTCTTAAATTAACATCAATGACATTTGCTATTTCTAATCCTCACACTTCAGTCCAGACTGCCTCCACCAATCAGGTGCATATGTTCTTTTAGATAAAATTATTGCACTGACAAAAATGATCTCCTCCCTTTAATTTTTTTGGTCAAGCCTCTTTCCACACTCACTGGTCTCACATTCCCCACAGCCACGGAAAAGAATGTTTACCAAACCGTTTTCAAAGAAGCCTCTTCTACATGAGGAGCTAATGCTAAAAGGGCATAAAAGCAGCCTTCTCCCCCACTTGCTCCACTTTTGAAAGAAAAAAATAAGCTTGATGGATAAAATGCTCTCAATGTGAAAATTTTCTCTCATGAGCGTAAATGTTATCTTTTCCTGCTTTTACTTGCCTACCAAATCATTAAGTGGTAATTGAGGGATAACAGAAAAATAATGCAGCCAGCCAATCATGCTCACATGGGCAGTTGTTTTTGTGGCCCGATATGCCCTTGTGATTTTACACTGCATATCACAGTTTTATCTTCTGTCTGTATAGATGTTCCTCATTAGCAGAATTATAAAACTATTTCAAAGTTGTTCCATAGAGCAGATCTTAACTTCCTGGTGTTTTACCACCTAAGAACCACAGGGGATATTGGAACTAGTATGTAAGTGATGAAAGTCCAAATTCTGCCAGGAATATTTATTATTAAAGTGACCCACAAGAGGCGGCCATATTCATCCCAAAGGAATGAACAAAGTATCAGGCATTATCCTCATTTACTGGAGGCTTGAATCATCAAAATTAGTCCTAGCAAGATTGTCACAAATGAGCCAGGGGAGATTAAAATCAGACAAATCAACCAAACGCACACAATTAGCCAAGAAAGGTAAGACATTTTATTTTACATACAAAAAGGGTGCAAACTGAGTCCTTTCCTCCCCAAACTGGGGAAGAGGTATACTTAAAGATCACATTTATGTTTTCTATGGTGCCCTAGGAAATGGGCTACTCTGAGATAACGTATCAAGACCCATTTTCCATTTTCTTCAAAGGCTACTTCCTCTGCAGAGGAGTTTTTCCTAATGGTGTCACAAATCTCTCTCCGGGAGGAACCATTTCAAATACACTTGAAATCGACATTCATGTTTGAAAATACTAAAGTTTCGTTTTCACAGCTGAGCTTTGTGACCAGTGCCAGGGTTTACGAAACAACAGTACATACCTAAAACCGAAGGTAAAAAAAAAGGCATTTAACAATGATCAGACACATCCACACATCAGTGATTTCCACAGATGATTTATACCTTATCTAGTCTTTAGAAAATTGCAGTCAATATCCAACATCTTTTTAAAAGTTCAATGGGCAAGGATTAAAGAAACAGACAAAATAATAATAAATTAGAGGATGCAATATATCCAATGGGAACATTATTTTCCATTGGGGGGTTTATAATATTTTTGGTTTCATCTCTATCTTTCTTGCTGTTTACTCTTCTGCTTGATAAATGGGGCTCATTCCCAGAGCCAGCTTGCTGTGACACTTATTTGAAAAGCCACTTGTTTACTTCCTAGAATAGTCAGGAATACATGGTCTCAGCAGCCTGGGCTGGGTTTTTATGGAAGTGAAATGCACGTAGATGAGCACACACTCACAGAGGCATACAAATGCAAGCAACCACACATACCCATTTGTAAATATATTTCCCCCCAAAGAAATGGCTCATCTTTCCTGAGACATTCCTAACACAGATAAATCTCTTAAAAAAGCTTTCGGTGCAAGGGCTGGCCTGGGATTTGGTCTGGAGCTCATGAAGAGGAACACTGAGTATGTCTCACCTGCCCTAAAAGAGGGGATGTGTATGTAAGGGGTAGTCAGGACAGCTGACCTCTTGTGTTACTGTGATGACTGCACTGCACCCCTATTACCAGGGATAACCCTCTGCTCTGAGAGTCTGAAGGTGGTGATGGCACCGAAAAGATGATTGTGAGGAGTAAAGAAGAAACTAACAAAAGAAATTCTGTCCACAGAACTGTGGTTTCTTTATAACATAAAAGTTTGGTAATCAAACTAGAAATGCATGGAGTACACGTTCACTTTTGCCTTTGTAAGCTGATCTAAAAATACTGGAGTGGACTTACTGGTTGCTTTTTGAGAAACTATATCAACTACTGTTGTCTATATCCAGGGAACCTACTTACTATTCTGAATACAATGAAGAAACCTATTTCTTTTGCACTCAGTCACCTGCAAAAGGAGTTAGGGAAAACATGTTTTTATGACTGCTTAATTGATCAAAGACTTTCAAGATTCCTTACTTATGGCTAAAGCACTACTTAAAACTCTGCAATCCCCCAGAAGGGTCATGGTTTCCTCTTTTCAGATACAACCCCGCCCCACCCCCACCCCCCGCAAGAAACAAAACCATAGGAATCCCATTTTGATTCCTACAAACCCATCATGAGGAAGACTGGGAATAACTGTCCAGTAACCTCTAGATGGGACTTTCCTAGAGCCCTGGAGTCAGCAAAACCAAGCACCCCAGAGTCAAGTGCCTGTTGCTCCCATGGCCAGTACAGATGGGGGTACCTAGTTGTCCTGGCTCCCTAAAGGTTTCTGCAATTCATCTGCTCACCTGGGGGCAATGGTGGGGATGGAGATTGTGGACTGGCAACCACAATGTTGACTGTGTGGTGCTGCAAGCTCCCAATCGGAGAAAAGTCTAGTGCTAATGTGGTGGCTCTGACACTAAAGATAATGCTGTCAGGGCAAGTGACTGGGAATGAAAAACTGGCTTAAATATGAACATGGAAGAGGTGACTGGGACGCAGGAGGCATGTAGACTTGGGAGAGAAGCATCAGAAGAAAGATCAAGTTCTTTTGAGAAAATGCTTTCTGGGCTGCCTTGGAAGTACTTATTTTTGAAAAATGCAGGCCATGCTTGCTCACTGGGAGGGGGAACAGGGGTGTATCTTTTGCATAAAAAAAGTTAAGGCTATGATCTTTAGTAACCACTCTGACATAACATTACCACCACTGCGTGTTTCTAACATTAAAAGTGACCACTGACACTGAGAAACAGCACTGAATATGTACTACCAGTGTACATTTCCAGTGAACTAAGTTGGAAGTTACTAGAGGTAATGGACATCTCTTCTGGCTAATGGCAGGGGCTGTTTCTATGTATTTGGAGTTCACTGAGAATCAACAGGCATATTCAATGCTTCTACAGAATCCTGATGTCTCCTGTTGCCCTAATTCCAAAGTAAAATGGAGCTTTAACTGGAGGCCAACTTAGTCACCTGACAAATACCTTCCCAGACCCTGTTTACTCCTAGACAGACCCCAAATAGCACGAGTGTTAATTAAGGCAGTCACGAAAGCACACTAGCTGCTAGCACACTCTGCCTACTTTTGCAGAGCAGTCTGGAGCAAGATCACTGGGAAACACCAAGGTGTGCATATCAAGTGATCAATCCTTACAAGCCTAAACTTCATAGATACAAGTCACGTTCTGGTCACAAGGGAATGACCTTTATCTCTTGGTGGATTCCTGGCCTGCTTGCCTCAACCTTCTCAGGACGCAATGCCTGAAGGACTGCAGGGTTTGGGAGAACTCCTAATGGTATAATATTTAAGGGTTTTTTTATGGACAGGTGCTGTTAGCATTTGATGGTAACTCAGAAACAATTGTGTCAATCCCAAAGAAAAAGATCCCAAGGCATCAGGGTTGTAAAATGAAGAAAGCTCAAAAACTACAGAGCAAGCAGACTTGGGTAGGCAGGTGGTGGGTGGAGGGAGTGTCCAACCCTAAGGACCTGGCTGAGTCATAGAGCTATGCAACTACAGCAGAAAAACTGAGGATGGGGCCTGATGTGCTGGTGGGGATGGAAGCGATGGCGAAATTACTCCTTAGGTATATTTAAAAAATTTTAAAAGATCTCTCAGGGGTCTGGGACCACCTTCGAGTGTCCGTGACTCTAGAAGGATCACCATTAACCTGCACACCAGAGGGACCTAGGGTTCTTCTCTTTTGTTACGAAAATCAAATATCTAGTGAGATTTGTTGGAGGCAGACAGTGAAAACAGTGCATTAGGAAGGACCCCCACCCCCACCCCAAACTGCTCAGGTTCACCCCTCAAGAGCTAGCCTTTACAAAAATTTAAGACCAAATGTCACAAACCCAGCTGCAAGGGGGCTTGCCTGCAGCCAAGCGGGTCACTGCCTATGCTTTTATGTGGAAACGAGGGTGGAGGGATGGAGAGGCACTTAGTGGGGTATGGAGTGCCAAGAGGCTCCAGGCTCTGCCACCATTTCCCCTTGTCCTCCCTTGAAAGGCAAGGCTTTTTCTGTACAGGAGAGAGGAAATAAATGTTTCTGTACAGGAAGTCAGAGTTGCCCAAGTATCAACTGAGAGACTATGTAAGTTTCAGTGATTATGCCTTAATGTCAAGGAAACAAATCCCAACAGTAATATTCAAAATCCTTGTGGGGAAGGAGGATGACACTGCATCTCCCAGCCACTTGGTTTTGTATACAAAAAAATTTCTTTTAAAGAAATGAAAATTAGAATCTTTGCATAAGGTAAGCAAGTTTGAAGCCAGTGAAGTGATATTGCCTAGCCGGGGCCCGATGGAACAGGTGAAGCCCAGTGACTGTTTCAGCTACTGCTGCTATTTCTGCTCCACATAAGATACAGCAGGGGATGCGTCAGGAAGTGACAGCCTTACACCTCAAGTCAGGGGCAATGGTCTCTGCATTCATTCCCCAAACCACCAGACTAGGTCACCAGCCATTGTCCTCTATGTATACTTAGCTCTCTTTACTCCCAGCTACAAGACCTCATTCCCTGAAGTAAATGATCTTTTCTCCTCTACCACACCTGGAATGAGAGGTCACTATTTGGATAAGCCACTAAATTCAAATGAAAATTGAGCATGAGAAAGTTAACTCCATACGTGAATAATTTTTAAGCAGTGAATGGGGAACCAAGACGCTGCATGATGCCGCGTGACGTCACGATGAGGGGGAGGCAGAAAGTGTACTAGAGAGAACATGCTCGAGAAGCATGGCCATCTCATCGGGAAGGAGTCTATGTCCAACTGAGAAAATTTCAGAGCTTTCATTTCAGTCTCCTTTCCCCTGGAATTTTCCAGCACCAAACAATGTCACTCTCCCGTTCACTACAGCCCCGAGCACTGAGTCCTAGGCCTGCTGCTGTGGGCCTGCTAGGGAAAAGCTCAGGTGCGTGGTTTCTGATGAGGCAGACCAGCCCAAGTGCCAGCCCCAGCCCATGCCCTGGCCCTACGCTGCCAAATCCTGAGGTTCCGCTGGCAGGTGGAAGGCAGTTTCACTGTCCTCCTCTTCGTCCACTAGTGGCAATATGATGGTGGCTGTTTCATCACTAATTTTGTCCCTTAAGTCACTAGGGAAGTCACATGGCTGTCTAGATGGAAGTCCCTGGCAGTGGAGGAAACAGAGGTTTCAGGTTTCTTTTAAGCATCTCCTTCTCCGGGATGAACTGTCTCCTGGTCACGACCTGGCGTGCTGGCTCATCCCAGGCACCGGAGAGCTAGGCTGTCCAAACTGCAGGCTGATGAGCTCACGAGGCTCTGGTAGGAACGATCTTCAGTAGCTGAGAAGATGAATGAAATTCAAGTATGTTTCTGTGCCAACCTGAGTGTTCACTCAGAATGACATGGAGTTTGGCTTCTTCTCTTCTGGGTGCTGCAGACCCAACTCTTTCCATTGAGAATGTCCTCTGGACCCACGTTCTCTCTGAATGGCTTGGCTGGCCCCATCCCCCTTAAAACAGAAAAAAATAGTAAAACTCCCAATATAACCAGACACAATATGCATCTGCCATGTTTTCTGTTAAAAAACAAAAACAAAAAATTAAAAGTGCAATAAAGTCAGTTTTTCCTTTGCTCAGAACAATTTTGCATTGTCCTACTACTGACTGGAGAACAGAGTTCGCTTGTCAAGAAAAGCTAAGAACACCAACACACAGGGACAGTAGACTGCAGATTTCTCACAGCTTGTGTCCTACAGTGTAACTTCACAGGAGGGAAGGGGAGGGAGTAGCCTACACCCCGTGGCCAGCTGGGGATGGAGGCTGCGCAGGCACAGAGGATGAGGGAGCCATACTGCCAGATACACGTGGTAGGTGGAGAAGATTCCTCTCCAGCTCAGGCCGGCCATCTTCCTCCCACCTTCTTGGCTGCACTCCCAGCCTCTTGAGCTCCTTCAACTCACTAGCTTTTATGCTGGAGAGGACTGAGGGTGGGGCAACAACCAGGAGCAGGCTAAAGGGAGGGAAGAGACTAGTAGTCCTTGAGTTTTTGTGAATGACACCTTCACTGTAAACAATAGGAAGGAGAGTCAACCAGGCGGCCCCAAGGGCAAGCAGTGGAGGAGCAGCAGCTCTGGGACCTGCTCAGAGCCTTAGGTCGGTGGGGAAAGCCACTGACCCACTGGGCCCTGGCTGCCCACACTGGCTCCTTCTGGAGGAATCTGTTTTCTTCCTTTTGGTTTGGATCTCCACCCTCCCCCACAGAGGAGTCCTTTCCAATGAGAAATGGCAGGAGCTGCAGGTGCAATGGAGTCAGAGTCCCCAGAGCCTGAGGACTCCTAGGAGGCACTGGTCACTTGTGGCGCTGAGCAGTCTTCTTCCTTTTCCTCTTAAAGAAACAGCAGCACCTGGAGCACAAGGAACAGTGCAAGTCAGAGGGAGCAGCCTGTAGCTTCTAACAGACTCTGCCTGCTTCTCCTTACTGCAGGGGGTGGAATTTCCCCTCTGGCACCCACCCACAGGGCCGCCCACCATCTATAGTGTACAAATTGGAGGCAGTGGGCAGTGTTTGCCAGAAAAGCCAAGGGAAATAGCTGTTTCATTTCAACCTGCAGATATCAAACCTAATTATCAAAACGCTGCAGGCTAAGCAGGGAGGATTTTTGGAAGGACGATGAAGAAGGCTTATTTTTGAATCTAACATCCAATCCCAATGCTTCATCTTTATCTGGAATCCAGGCTGGGGTCAGGGGTCCTCAGGGCTACATATGAATAACATGTACTGTCTGCCCCTTCATACAGAGACAGACATTATTTAATGCAATTTCAGTGGATCAGTGGGTAGGGAGGCTAAACTAAGGCAAAAAACAAACAAACAAAAAAATCATGGAAAGTATGATGTTTGGAACTCTAGGAGGACCTCACAATGCTACCAATGGAGGATTAAGGATTCTCTCTACCCCGCTACCCTATCCCCACCCAGTTACCTGGAGGAAGCAGAAGCCCTGACTGTAATAAGAACTGTGAGCCCAGACCTTCTGACTGCAATCAGCACAGCCCACTCTTTATTCAGAGAGGATCAATGCCACACAGCCCAGGAGGTGATCACCAGGAGGCATCTGATGGGTCCTCCTCAACTTAGCTTCCTGACACTATTGCTGTGCCAAACCAGGTGATAGGACTGACCCTGTTTAGGGTGGCAGTTGGGGCCTGCTCCCTTCATGAGCCCTCCATAGTGCTGCCTCCTGGACAACAGCCACAGCTCTGGCACTTCCCTAAGCTTGAGTGTCCATCCCCTCCTTACTCCTGTCTTTGGAACAGAAAGCACCTCTTGTTCAGGTAGTGATTATTCCAGGAGCGGGTGATGAGGGCTGTAGCATGGCTGGTGCAAAAGATAACGTCCTTTGCAGGAAGCTGACACATAGGAAATGAGAAGGTGAGGGGGAGAAGGTGGTAGATGAGTCAAAGGTGCCAGGTGATGGAAGGGAGAAAGTTGGAAGTATGGCTCAGACTTGTTGGACCCTTGAAAGAAAAGCTTTTCCGAGAAAACTATTTTTGGGTCTCTTGCCCAATTCTTGCAGGTTTAATGCCAGGAATATTCATATGGAAATAAAGAACAGCTGCTTACTTCCTGTACCATTAAGTTCTACACTATAGCTAAGTTTCCTTCCTTGTTTAGTCAGACCCGTTGGTAGTCCTACACCCAGTGGACTAGTTATTAAACATCTGAAGAAAGATTCTTAGAATGCAAAAATATGACACTTACACAGACAATGATGGGCTTTAATCATATCTGAATGATCCAAACATGGAGATTTTATAAATAGGAGCTTCTTAAAGAGTATCTTATGATTTTTCTAAGTGTACCAGCGACATCTGTAAAGTACTAATAATGGGTGTGAATATAGTCACTAAATAATGTGTCATATAGTTGAAAACTGAATACATTTTTCTTTTTTTATTTTGCAGCAATTTATTAGAGAGTGGCTTCCTAAAAAATAAAAAACTTATCATACTTAATACTTAGAAAATTTTCTCAGCTTAAAAAAAAATACATTCTTTTAAAATAATAATGACCAACACTTTTGATCGTTTAAAATACTCCTCAATGGAATCCCTAGGGGAGGATTCCAGGGCAAAAAAAGGTCTTTTTCTGTACATATGCTTTAGAATTCAGACATTTTCCAAGTTGAATGTCCTGATATTAATATTAAACAAGGAAAGCCTGGTCCGATGGTAGTGGGTTATCAGAACTTATATTAAACAAGGAAAATTAATCTCATGGGAGCACCAATATTTCAACTGAGTTACCTGTTCCCTGTGAACCATGACTTTCAGAGTGATAACTAACATTTAAGCCAATTTCTATTTTTATTCTTTTTAGAGGATGCTAAGATGATGATTTTGTTTTTAAGTTAAGAGCAATCACAAAAAAGTTTGAAATACTGTTTTAGTCCATTTCAAACAACACTTCTCTTTCTTCTCCTGAGGTACGTCATAAGAACTGGGGTCTGCTTACAAGTGTATCAGAATCTGATGTGCAATGCTGAACTCACCTGACTGGAGGAGTGTGAGCTGTGGTTTGGAGCCCTAGATTAATTTTTGCTGGTTACTGTAGGTAAAGCTTCAGCAGTAGCAGAAGCTTTTAATAATTCTACCTATGAGGATGCAGACCCCAGAATCTGCTCTTCAACTCTGGTTTCTGTGATGACAACTAACAACAGAACCCATTAAATTTGGTCAAACCCAGACCAAGTCCACCGGCGAACTCCATAGAGGTATCTTACTATCAGAGAGAATGAAGGCAGGTGACGAACCTTCTTATCTCTTAGGTTTCCTTCCAGCTGATTCTCTGATTGGATGACCAGAAGTTCTTAACATGCCAGAGTGAAAATTGATCTGGTCTCCCTACTCACAAGCCATCAAGTGCTCTTCCCCAGGCTTCTGAGCCATTATTTGCCTTTCCCCCACTGCTCTCTTACTATGTCCTGGTTCTCTCCTTTCAGCTGTTCCTTGCTATGCTTCTCTTCTTTGCTGTAACTGTACATTCTTCCCTTGTTCTAATACCTGGCTCAAATGCACTGTATCCATGCAGTCTTTCTTGACCATTCTGTTCACAGTCACTTCTCAAGGGACAAATGACACAAGTGTCCCAGAGAACTACTAGTCCTTTCAGTGAGATGGTACCTAAGTTCTTTGGGTGAAGGCCTTGGGACCTCCTAGAGTTCCAAGCACTGAGTTAGATGAGTATACAGTAGGCCCTGCATTTGCAGTCAGGATCATACATGACTGACATCTCACAGGAAGAAATACACCACAATAATGTCAGATTATACAGACACATGTTTGCTAAACAAACAGGCCTAATGTACTCCTCGATATTGTAAGGTTATAAATTCTATCTCCATGAAACCCAATTGTTAATTGCAGTACATTCTTGTCCCTGGGGAAATCCCATAGGAAACTTGGCTTAGGGTTCAGAAACCAGTGCTCAACGTAGTCACTGAAGACAAACAGAAACAAGGTAGTCAGCAGGCTGTTATCACCACACAAAATATGACCCCATGCATGCAGACAATGTGGGAGAGTTACAGTTCCAGACTGCAATAGACCAGCTAGTTCAGGAGCACCTGGAAGGTCACAGGCAGTTTCCAGAAGAGAGCAGGGGAGGGTACTCTGTCTTAGAGCAAGAACGGGCTTCATCAAACAGGGATTCTTTAAGGTTTCCCCTTCTATATACCTCACATTGTTCCTAAGAATGCATTCAAGGAGCCTGGAAAAGAGAGGCTCTAGTATCTCATTGGCTGATTCAGCCCTTGACCCACTATACTCTCCTAAAGGAAGTAAAAATAAATAAAAAGACAATAAACAAACAAACAAACAAATCAACCCCCCTCCCCCCGCCCCGAACAACAAAAGTTTCATCTCTCCCCCAAGGAGCTCTCTTTTTTGAGAGACTCATATTCTGTGGATGGAAGAACCAGCTGAATTTTAAAAAGAAAAGACACAGATTTTTCCAAAGCAGCTAATTTCTAGGTTAAAGACCAAACTGCAGAGTAATACCTGGTAACAATTGTCTTTGGGGTTGTGAGGAATAATCTAAACAATTGATATAGTAACTTTGTCCTTCTACCTCTGTCCCTCTTTGATAACATCTGGTTGTATTAATTAGGGAAAAAAATTCACTCAGCTAAAATCAGATTTTTTTCCAGTGGTGGGGGAGGCAGGAGATACTGCAGGATACTGTTTTGACAGGAAGAGGCAGTGATGAGGTGGGTTTGAAAGGAAAGAAGGCACAGATTAATTCCTAGCTACAGGACTGCCCCACCCCAACCTTGTAGATCTAGTTTCTCAGTCTGCATGGTTATGGTACAAGGTGGCACAGGAAGCCATTCAGTGTTCCTAAGGCATTTTGTTGGACTTTGCCAATCCCAGCCTAGTCTGGTTTGCTCTCTTAGCATGTGGACTGGAGAGAGGGACTCACCACAGGTTGAGCATTTTCAGGCAGCTACAGAGTGTGTAAAGAGAAAAACATAGAAAGGAAGAGAGAGAGAGAGAGAGAAAGAGAGAGAGAGAGAAAGAAAGAGAGGTATTAGTCCACAGAGGTGAGATGGAAGCGACTCCCTGTGAGCCATGCAAACATGCAGCATGTTGTGTCTGTGTTTAGTTTCTTCCTCTTGTCAAGGCAGGGTGAGTAGGTCCAGGCCACTTGGCTCCCACACTAAAGTGGACGGGGCAGGCATCTGATAGAAGTATCAAGGTGGGAGGTGGATCTCAGTGAGGGGTAAGGCAAAACAGAAAGAGAGTTGGTGGGCACCCCAGGGTGGGCTTTCCTGGCTACCTTGCAGAAAGGTAGCAGGAGGAAGAGCAAATGATCCTGCCTGTAAGAATTCAATCAAGCTCCAAAGACCCTGTTGTTTCTCTCCTGCTTTACACAGCCAAGCCATTTTGGTTCCCATATGAGTTTTATTATGCATTTTATTAAACTACTCTCCTAACTATTCTGAGAGAAAGAGAAGTCCCTAGCCTTTCTGTAAGTCCAAACTGCCTGGACAAAGTGGCCAGCAATTAGCTCTTCCTCTAAGGTGGTGATGGTGGTGGTAGAGCTTAAGAGACACTTTATCTTACAGGGAGATGATTCAGACCATGGAGGTCACTGCTCTGGACTAAGGCATGGCTGCCAGAGAAGTGCCTAAATTCCATTCTTGTTCATTTTCAGGGGAAATGAGGTCCACATTTGCTAATTTATAGCTAAAGTCAGTGGATAACCCAAAATGCCTATGTTCTTCTATAACAAAAGTCAACCAAAAAGTTGCCTTGCCTCACTACTCTCCCAATCATACTTAAACAAGGATATGTATCCTGTAGCTAGAGAAAATAGGAAGTTAGATGTTTATTTTGTATATAGAACAAAAAACAAAGACCCTCTTACACAAAACAAGCTGGGAGGGAGTTCCCTGAGGGTGTAGTGGCTTAGGGCTTCTGCGCTGTCGCTGTCGGCACTGCAGCCTGGGTTCGATTCCCGGCCAGGGAACTACCCACATACAAAACAAAACAAAACAAAACAAAACAAAACAAAACAAAAAAAAGCTGGGAGAAAAATCCTTAAAAGCTTGGAAGTGAAGGTTCCATAAAGTCTCCTCAATACCCTACTTGAATCTTAATATAGGCTATGGCCCTCTTTTTCTCATAAACAGGCTGCAGGGACAAATGGCATCACAGCTGCGTGTAGTGAGGGGCTGTTTGGGATGCCTTGTGCTTCTCTAATGATGACTTCTTCCCATGAAAATGATCAAGCAGCTGGACACATGGCTCTGCCTTACCCTGCACCCCCTGCACCCCGCTCCCCTGCAATATGCATAGAAGACCATGAAGAAAAACACACGACTATACCCTGAGGGTTCCCTGGGTAAGATGGATTGGCAGCTCATGAAATCACTAGGGCAATCAGCACACAAAATGCTCTAAGGCTAAGTTATATAAGCTTCTGGATGACATTTGGTCATAAAACTGTTCCCTTCTGGTTTCTGCATCTTTAAGAAAGCCCAAACCTAGAACTGGTGGGCAAAGCAGCAGAGTGGTTCCTTTTTGCTAAATGGGGAGACATTAAACCCTCTCTATATCCTAGAGTTTAGATTATACCAGAACAGAATACACCACATTAAAGTCTCCTTGTGTGAACAGTCCCCTATCTTACACACAGGATACAAACACCACACTCACAGACACAATTAGTGAACACATTTACCAAAATGTAATGAGATGAATGGGTTCAAAAGATAAACTTCACAGGGCATATTATAAGAATAAAGCCCATTCAATCTTGGTAGTAAAAGTAACTATTAAAACCAAAGCTAAACTTCTAGACTTCAAAGCAACAGCCATGACGGTGAATTGGGAGTGAGGTGAGTGTGGGAATGGGTACAGCCATCTTTCAAGCCCAGACAATGTTTGGATTAGACCCTACCTAGTGCAGTAGCTTCCAACCCTGGCTATACATTCAAATCACCTGAACTTTACAAATTCTGGAAGTTCAGGCTACATCCCAGATAAATTAAATCAGAATCTCGGGCCAGGATTCAGCAATTTTTCTAACAAGCCCTAGGTGACTCCAAAGTGCAGCCAAGGTTGACAACCCACAGGGAAGGAGTACCACATTGTTTATTTGGGGAAATAAAGTTTTGTCATAGAAACTGAAAAACTGAATACTATTAGAATCTCCGAAGTCCCTGAGAATAGGGAGCTTGTTTCCTTACTAAAAATGGTCTCTTCCTGGCATTAAAAACTCTCTGTGTATCAGGGCCTTATATATGTATCAAGGCCTTACATAAACAGGGAGAGGAGCATCTGAAGCCACCTGCAGTCAGCAGGGACTCCACAGGAGAGCATCCAAGTCATCCTCAGTTGCTTTTTATCTACTGGGCAGGAATCCTCAAGTCCTGTCTTTCTAAGGAAAGGACTCTTGAAAGCAAAGTGAGCCCATCATGTCCAGAGGCATCAGAGGAGCGGGTGGGGGGATAACCATGCAAAGTGTATGTGGAAGGAAGAAGAATGCAGTTTTGACTGGCCCTTTACTACCTTATATCCAGAGGTGTAATAAGCATGTTCTAGCTTGTACTTAGGTTATTTGGGGGCTCAAGAGTCCAGTTAGGACACGGTATCAATATAAATACATTGCTTCCTTCAGAGAATAAGGTACTGGGATAGCCTGGATGTTCTCAAAGGGTTTACACAAAAATCCATCCGTCTCAGGCTTGGCAGAAGTTACTTATTTGTAAAGGACTTCTCTCTCCCTTCCTCATGTGTTCTTGGAGGTTAAACCTGGATCTGAATTTGGGATGGGGCAAAAAAGTGACAGAAATGCTGCTTTTACAGTAGAATCAGTAGTTATTTCACCTTCCACCCCATGTTCTAAGAGTTTAAACACAGACCATGCAGAGGGCACCAACAGGCTGGTGGCATGGACAGGGCAAGACATTCACATGCAAGAGAAGCAGAAAAGGGAGTTGGGTAACCTCCTCACCCTCTTGGGATTAGTGAATGCCTTTCCCAAGACCCTTTCACTCATAGGGGCAGAGACTATTTTTCTTGCTTGACTTTTCCAAGTCTCTCTGAATCCAGAATTATTTAAGTGAGAACAAAATGGCCCTGAAACCTTTGCTCCAGGACTACATATGCAGAGTGGTTAGCCAAGAACCAGACATTAATGCTGTTTAGCACAGCCCATGGGTGAGGTAAGCAGATTTTTCTCTATATTCCATAGGGAGCAAGGAGCTTCCAGGGCCCCAAGAGGCTTGTTACTATGATCTATGGTAGGTATTCTATCATGTTTCTTTTCGTTCACTATATCACTTGCGCCACGTGGACTAAAATAATGTGACTGTCTTCCCAGAAATCACAGCTAAAGAAGGGTGTAGCAGCCTTATGGTCCCATGCAAAAATTAAAACAGTCAAAAGAACAAAGCTGTAGACACAAGCATGAAGAATTCAGTCTGAGATGAGCAGCTCACAGAGAAAAAGAGACAGCGAGGTTTTTCAACCTATGACTCAAGAGCCCCCTTGAAGATGAACGTACTTAGCTTCCTCCACTACCTCCACCTCAGGGTGGGCAGTGATTGGTGCATTGGAGTGGGCTCCCGTGGGGTCATCAACATTCAGTTCTCCGTTGGTTGAGCTAACCACCTGAAACAGAAAGACAGAGTGTGACAGACACCCTGGCAAGAGGGGCCTCCTGCCAGCACCAAAGAGGTCACTAAGAGATACCTGGTCTCTAACTTAGGCAGTGTCTGGAATTTTCATTTTCCCAGGCCAATTGTCCAGAGTTTAGAGAAGGTTCCCAAATCCTATCATGTGAGAACACAAACTTCAATGATGTAATCACATAATAACAACTTCCATGATGAATGCCTACTCTGTGTCAGGCACTCTATTGCACTGCATGTGTGTGTGTGCGTGTGTGTGCACGTGTAAATTTAATCCTCACAAAAATCCTATGAAATAGGTCATTAATACTTGCCATAACTCTACTCCTCCTAGTCTATTATTATTATATTGACTCAGTAGTGATGTTAAAAAAATTCTATAAAGGAAATTAGTAGTGGGCGTCAGAAACTATAAGCGATCACACTTTCCTTCAGAAATTTCTTCATGGCTTTGACCATCGGTTTGAAGTTACTCAAATAATAAGACTGCCAAGTCCCCTATGGTGAGAGGACAGACAGTAAGGACACGCTTTCCTTGAAGATCAATCTCATTTCAACAACATTTATTTCAGGTTCAGTGTTATCCCATGTCTCATTGATGGTCCCCGAATTGTAACTGAAGGCTCTCACTCCTGTCATCTGGTTTATGTGGACCCACTCAGGATTCTCTTGCTTGTGCAGCTGCTTCTGCCACCTGGTTTCATTTCCAGCGCATGACTCCTGTTTATGTGGGTGTTGGGGAGTGGGTAAGGGACCTCACTGGACAAACCACTCTGCTGTTAAAGATCTTGGCTGAAACATGGAAGAGAACCACAAAATAGAATAAATGGTTCAGATATCAGATGCCCTTGGGTAAGTAACTTCATCTATTTGAGACTGTTTCTTACAGGTCAATGTAAGAATAATACAAAATGTATGAGACGGTGTCTAGTACAATACCTGGTGCAGAATCATGGAGGCAGCATAGCACAGTAAATAAGAAATGGGCTCTAGACTTAGTCAGCCCTGGGTTTGAGCCCTAGCTCCACACTTGCTTGCTGTGGGTCCTTGGGTAAGATCCTCAATCTTTCTGTGTCTGAGCTTCCTAATCTGTAAAATGGGGAAACAATGCTGCTTACCTAATTGGGTTACTGTGCAGACAACCCACAGAGAGTGCTTATCCCGGTGCCACTGCAAAGGCTCAATAAATGTTCATATTAATATTACTGTTATTCTCCCACCATAAATCTTTATTCTTATCTCCCATTCTAGATCTAAGGTCCTCACTAGCAATTAATTTGCAAAAATTTCCTGCACAGTCACAAGAAGGAAAGGTGGGAGGAAATGTTTTGTGTAAGGAGTCTTTGGGGTATTTCTTCAAAGAGGAAAGGGCAGACAAGGTGAATACTACTTATTAACAAACAGTCTATACTCACCATTATTTCTAAACCAGAAATATTTATTGTTCTTCTTAATAATACATGCTTTAAAAAATTAAAACAGTGTTGTATGGTTAAGAAACATACAACACTAAATTTGGACTTACCCAAGGGAGACCCAAATTTCTGCTAGTGATCAAATTTAGCATCTCTGATTAATGGAACAATCCGATCTTATTTATCTCCTGACATAATATAATAAATACTATATAACACTATCTATGTAGTATTCTTGCCAAAATAAAAAGTTTCATTTCAATCTAACTATGATGGAAAAAAATGGACAAACCCAAGATGTAGGACATTCTATAGAACAACAAGACTAGACTCTTTAGAAAAGACATGTCTCAAAAATCTTTCTTTTTTACCTTTTTAGACAGGGATGGCTACTACAGAGTAAATGAGATTATTAAGAATTAAGACACTAAGAGATTGAAAGAGACTGAAGAGGTGTAACAATGCATGAATTCTGATTACATCTTGAACACTGTAAAATTAATTTTGGGGGCAACTGAGGGAAATGTGATATGGACTGTACATTAGATATTCTGGAATTGTTATTAATTATTAATTATTAATTATGACCATGGTGTTGCTTACATGAGAGAATGTATCTTTTCTTAGGAGATGCAGGCTGAAGTATTTTGAGATAAAATGTAATGACTACATTATATTCAAATAGTTTAGCAAACACTCCTCTTGCCCCTCCTCCAACCCCTCGCACAATTAAAGCTAATATAACAAAATCTTAATAATTTATTAATCTAAGTTAAGGATATATACAGGTTCATTACATCTTGCCCCCAACTCTGAAATTTTCAAACTAAAAAATCTGGAAAAGAACAGCAAAAACAAAAGGTTGAGAGAGGGTTTACGCTAATGCTGTCCTGTTAATTTCCTCAGCCTACATTTGCTTCTGTGGGCACATTATGGCTGCACACTAGTGATAATGCTATACATTCATTCTGTGAGAATAAGAGTTATAGGAGAAATCATAGTAAGTTTGTTAATAAACAAGTTAGCACCTAGACAAGACGTTAAATAAAATGTCTTAACCTCTACTGATATGAACAAAGCAGGAGTAAGCAAATTCCCTGGTGACTCTGGGTCAAGGTGACTGCTCAGCGTTCTATATGTCTCATACTTGCTAATTTTCCCTTGCTATGAATGCCACTTGGCCCAAAAGCAATGTCCTTGGGCAATAGAAGAAAGAGATTATCTTTATTTCATAAACCAGACATTTTGTCTGTATGAATGAGAATCTGGTCTTAAACGACCCAGGCACAAATGGGAAACTTAACATCAGTAATCTAAACTTAACTGTACCTAAATACACTTGGGAATCACTCTGGGCCTTTACAGCATCCACTCAATTATTTCAGGATGGAGGTATAGTCTGTCAAACCACTGAATTGCTGCCTACATATGCAGGGGAACAAACACTAGTGAAGGTGTCCAAAGAGTCAAATTCTAGGCTCAGATGTAACAACATTCTGTGAGCCTACGCCAATCACCATGGTCCCATCAACCTCATAATTACTAAGTTAAGTACAATGATATCTAGGAAAGCAATTTGAAAAATTGTAAAGAACCTTAGAAATGTAATGAATTATGAGTATTTTAAACAATACCATTCTTATACTTTTTCCATTCTTTTTTTATTAGTATCACTTCATTAAAAAATAAGCTTTATTTGTATACCTGGAATACTGACATTTATTTTGCTGTAATCACTACTAAAATTAATCCCTATATTCCTCTGTCTATATCACACAAAAACATAGTGATTAATGCTTACAGGATTATCCATGAAAGAGACTAAGGTGACTATTATTATCTAATTAAAAATTATAAAGATCTGAACAAAGTAAATATTAGCTAAATATTTAATGTAACTTTTAAGTCTTATGCCCTTGCTTAGTTCTAAATATTTCTAGATATTTCCTATATGCTTTAATTCAAACAATTTTGAAGTGATCCATCTTTTTGAAACAGAAAAATACACGACTTCCACATGTGGAAGATCTGTGAAATACTGTAGGGGGTCTGTCCATTAAAATAGGTTGGAATGGGAGTGTCCATGTGCCTGATCTGATCACACTGCTCATCTCGGGGTTTTGTACTCTCTACCAGGTCATGGTACTTGCAGGTCATCAAAGCAAGGCCAAGCATGATTTGACCACAGTGTGTTTGAAAAGTGAGACCACTCAGAAATATGTGAGCATCTATTGTGCTAGGAAAGGTACTACTGATTTGGTTTGCAAACAGCATAGCCTTTATGAGCTTATACAAATTGGGGCTAAAATAGAAGAGGCAGATATAGTGAGGAGCAGCAGAGTTTAACATAATATTAGGAAAATATTATGACTCTTCCATATCCAAATGTCAAGGAAGCTAAAACTTAGGTGATACGGAGTTGAGGGAGACTGCATTTGTCATAAGTGCTGCCAGAAACTCTGACTCCAATTCTAATTGAAAGACAACCTCTCACAGTGGACAGTGGGTGACACTGTCCAGATGAGCACCCTTGTGTTCTAGGAACACAAATCTAGTAAACTAAACTGATATGCTTGACTATAAAGTGTTTCCCTTTTAAAATTATTGTTTATCTTTGTTTTGTTTTTTTTTTGTAATTCCAAAGTAAGCCTGTTTATCATAAAAACATTTTTAGAACATTAAAAAAGACAACATAAGCAATTTTCAAGGATATCATACAGAAGTAGCTAGTGGGAAATTCAGTATATGTTCCTCAAGAACAAGGGTAGGCGAAGTATTTATATACAAGGACAAGTGGTCAATACATTAGGTTTTGGAGATTAGAGTCTGTGACAAAAAGACCACAGATAATATGCAAATAAATAAGTGTGATTGTGTTCTAATAAAACTTCGTTTACAAAAACAGGGAGAGGGTGGGATTTGGCCCTTCAGAAATTTGAAGCTATACTAAATCCTGATCCTTTCTTTGCATATGACTGTCTTCTCTTTCTGGAAGCTTTAGGGATCTTTTCTTTGTCCTCAGTTTTCTGAAATTTCACAATGATGTACCTTGGTATGATTCCATCATTCATTATGGTGGGTACTTAGTGGGCCCTTTTAATATGGAAACAAGTCTTTATGAGTTCTGGGAAATTATTTTGCTAATGATTTCTTCCCCTCCACTTTCTTTCTTCTTTCTCTGGAACTTTCATTATTTAGAAATTAGAACTCCTGAACTCTTCTTAAACCTTATACTGTGTTCTACTATTTTCATCTCTCTGTCTCTTTGCTCTATCTTCTGGAAGACTTTCTCACAACTTTATCTTCCAAACTGCTGACTTTAAAATTTTTGTTTATTATGTTTTTATTTTCTAAGAGCTCTTTTTTTGTTGTACTTAGAGTGTTCCTTTTTAAAATAGTATCCTGTCCTTGCTTAAAAGTTGCAGTTACCTTCTGAGGATAGTAATAGGTTTTTGTTGTTGCTGCTGTTGTTTGTTTTGGTCTCTATCTTATTAAAGGCTTTCCTCAGAAATATGATAATCCTTGATTGTCTGTTCATACTTAAAAGTGGGGGATTACAAAGTTAATTGGCACTTTGAGTACAGGGGTGGGACTTACAAAGTGCAAATTTCACTGCAGAAAGACGTGGCTGGGCCATTTCATTAGGGAAACCCTGTTGTCAATATGCTCAAAAGTTTTCTTTTGGGCTAGTCAGATATCCCAGAGCCAACCAGTATCGTGCCTAGAAGGTACATACCTGGCTGGCTATCAGCATTCTGAAGCACTAAATGGATAAAGAGGCAGTCAATATGTACACATTCATTCATTTAATCTCCTCCCCCCCCCCCTTTCTTTTATATGTGGATAGTTCCCTGGCCAGGAATCGAACCTAGGCCACAGTGCTGACAGCGCCAGCAACGAAGCCTTAAGCTACTACACCACCAGGGAACTCCCTAATCTCCCTTTTTTCAGGCTACTACTCGGCCCACAAATGTGCCTCATACCTGCTAATGCAGACCAGACCCTCTATTTTGCCTTTTGCAAAGAATAAATCTTTTGCTGGGGAGTGGGGAAAGAGCATCTAGGGCTCTTTGGCTTCTTAAATAAGCCGTTGAACAGTCTTCTTTATTTTAGCACATGCCATTCTACACCCACCTCCTCCTTACAGAAGGCCAACTTCTGAGCCTTTTGGGGATTCCCCAGTGCATAGAGGCTCTCAATTTTCCCCTCAACTGACTCAGGATTCAGTTGTCTTGAGACTCCTAAATCAGTTAATAACTGCCCATCGGCTTTCTATTGTTATTGCCTCCTCTTTTGTTTCCTCCACCCTTACATAGATTCATGTTTTTAAAAAAATTCCGGGAGTTCCCTGATGGTGTAGTGGCTAAGGCTTCAGCGCTGGTGCTGTCAGTGCTGCGGCCTGGGTTCGATTCCCAGTCAGGGAGCTACCCGCATACCAAAAAGCAAAAAAAAAAAAAAAAAAATTCCTTTCTTTCCCTTTATCATTCTTTTAGTGTTGTTTCAAGAGGGGTGAAAATACATCTGTGTGTTCAATCCACCACTTTTAGATATGCCTATGAGGTTTTCATGAGGCAGGATCCCCCCAAAAAGACAAAATTATCTTGTGAAGGGCAGGCCTGTACATTATATAATGTACAGGCTTTCCCTGCTAGGTAAATGTTCTAAGAACCTATCTGCATCAGTGTACCAGCTGGCGTTGTGAGAGGCTGAGTTCGGCTTCATTGAATTTTTTCGGAGACTATTTCAGTGCATTTGCTCATTTCATGATGGCGATTTACATGAACAACATGTGGCATGACAATGCACCTGCCCACACCATGCTGAGTGCTTAGCAGTTTTTAATTAAAACAATGGCATGACCCTGGTGCCCCACCCTCCCTATTCACCCAATCTCACCCCAAGTGCACTGTATCAGAGAGTACTTTGACGGTGACTGAAGTTTAAACATGTAAGAATAAATACACAATTTTTTATAAATAAGTTCCATGTTTTTTTGGGTCCCCCCATGCACAGGGCCAAAGCTGTCTCTGAACTTCTGTTAATAGCATGATCTTCAGTGAATCACTGCATATGAAAGCATATCCTAAACCAGGCATGTCTAACCTGTGGCCTAGGATGGCTTTGAATGTGGCCCAACACAAATTCTTAAAATATGAGATTTTTTGTGTGTTCCTTTTTTTTCCCCTTTACCAGGTATTGTTGGTGTAGTTTATGTGTGACCCAAGACAATTCTTATTCCAATGTGGCCCAGGGAAGCCAAAAGGTTGAACACTGCTGTCCTAAATAATCAAGCCTATCAAGATGCATTTCTACATGCAAAAGTTTTGTCTACCACTTTGTAAGATTTTCTGTTTGGTAGCTCTGGGTTCACTTGCGTGGTGTCACTTAGCAGTATGAGAAAATATTTAGGTTAAGAATTAAGACAATGACATAATAAGAAAAGTTAAGAGACACAGTACTTCTGAAGTACTAGAGAGAAGTGAGATTCAAAACAGTTCTAATGAAGTCAGAAATAATTCTCCAAGACCATATTTATTCCAGGAGAAAAAAGAAATAGCCCAACTTCTTGGGTCTCCACTCAGAAACAGTTGACTTGGACTAACTGACATTCTCACTTTATGTTCTAAGGCAGATTATCATTATGGAATGAGCTACATATGCCGTCCCCTTCCCAAGAAAATACCTAATTTTATACATTTCAGATGCTTATAATTCACAGACTTGACACTAACACACTTCTTCCTTGATGGTATTTTTATGGTTTATCATGAGTGGAACAAGGTTGTAGGATTAGTTTAAGCAAAAATCAGTAGCAGAAATCAGAGACATTTCTTAGTCAATGACAACAACCAGCAATCTTCTCATCAAGTGATTCTTGTAAGTCCACACAGGCAGAACATCAGTAGGTAGAAAATAAACACACAGATACTCACGTTACCTACAAAAGCACCTCAACCCTGTTATAAGTGTCCATTCTAAAAGAACCTGAATTTCAGAAGCAGGGCAACATTCTAACAGCCACACTGGGAAGGACAGGAAAAGGCAATAAAGGCAGTGAGTACCTGCACTGATCCCCCATGGCGGTCTGCAGCCAAGTGAGACGTCAGGTATGAGGTATTGGTCTGCCGGCTGGGCTGGATTTCCCACTCTCCTCGGCGCTCTGACGATGCAGTCTGCTCAGGCGTTAGGAAGCATGAGAGTAAGACAGGGAAGGAAAGGTGAAGCAACAGCAAGCAATAACAAAATCAAATACATTAGTGACCCTGAAGGTTTTGTTTTTGCTTTGGATTTTAAATTAACAATTGCTGCAAAGCACTGAGCAAAAGTTAGCTTGGCTACATTCATTTCAGCCTAATGAGCCAATACATGACAGTCTACATACAGCACACCATCCTCATCCAGACACAGAACAAAAAAAAAGTCACCAAATACATCAAAAGCTGGAATCACCTTTTCGCTTCCATATTAGTAAAATTTCAGTAGCCATTAAGCAGACCAAATTTGGAAATGTTAACATTGTTGGACAGAACAATAATCATACGTACAAATCATTTCACTGTTAAAGAGCTATCTAAATAGATAGTACTCAATACAGAAAATATATAGCATTAGGAATCAAGGTAACTTGCCTTTTCTTTAAGTAGGGAGCCCACTACTCTCAACATAAATCTCCATGAGATTTTCAACTCAGAGAAAATGAGTAGTGGCAGAGTGGCTAGAATATGCTTTTTTAGTTAAAAGAATGAACAAGTATCTCTTCAAAAGCAGGTTCGCAGGCTGAGAATTGAAAAGATGGGGAAAAATAAGGCTACAACGTTTTCCTGATTCCTCTAACTAACAGCCTCTTTAGTCTGGAATTAGAAAAAGTTTAGATATGACCACTACAAATTATTTTCGTCTTCTCAGCAAAAGGAGGGCTTCCAATTCAAACCCTTTTTGGGTTCCGCTTTCACTTTTGCAGTAATTCAGGCTCTCTTCATTCCTTCTTTACCTGATTTTTAGATCTCACACTATTCTGATCTTGCTAACATGTGATTTTTGTACTGAAGAACCTGTGCCAGATGGCTAAGGAGGTGTTAATATCTGATGCTGAGCTGTAACAGTCTTAAGGCTCTACAAGAATGAAAAAGGAGGAGCTGGAGAGGTAGCACGAGGGATTAGTAAATCAAATTTTAATTGCTGCTGATATAAAAAGCAGCAGGGGTTGGGATGTGATATTGCTGCTCTGCGTGAACCAGTAAGGATACTATAAATCTTAGAAATGTTCACAGTTATACATGTTATATTCTATAAAAAAGAAAAGAGTAAGGAAGTACTGGTTTGAGGCTCCATGTTCACACTCTCTCTTATGCTGACAGTTGTATAAAGATTATCATAAGTCACCAAAAAGTCTTTTCTGATAAAAAAAAAAAAAAGTATCATACTCCAGCTAGAACTTACTCCTCTTCTTTATTAATGGAATATAAAGTCACACTACAAAGGATCCTGGCCATGTTTTCTGATGTTCCTCAGGGAATGAGCATATTCTATTAAGAAGGCAGCTGAGTTAACTTGCTTATATACTGTCACTAAAGAAGAGTTTGATTTTATACTGCTAGTCATATTGGAGAGAATCAAAGCTACCCAAAATATACACCCCTCCAATTATTTCTGCCAACAGAGCTTCAGATGTTTCATTTTCCAAAGTAAGACTGGGGTTTGTAACATAATCCTAATTACTTTATATAATTTATTGACACTATCTGCCCAGAGCACTTAATCTCATTTATTCTCACTAGTAGAGATTTAAGAATAAATCTGTTTTTCTAACATTATAAGTGATATCTATAACTCGTATCTATTAGTGACAGCCTCTTCAGTTCTCTCTAGGATGTTTTCATCTTTTGTAATATTTAAGTAGAATATTTAAGCTCATAAACTACTATACAGAACTGTCAATTCTCAAAAATTTTAAATGTTTAAAAAACATCCAGACATTTTTAAGCTATTTGGTGTTGTTTTGAGTTCTCTTATGTGTTCAATGCAATTACTTCTCTCATTAATGCTCTGTTTTGCCTTTCTTTTTAAAAGCAGATAAAATTGAAAATGGCAAGAAATGGAAATAAAATATTCACATGTCTTTAAGCTTAACAAACCCCTGGAAAGCTGATCAACTATTATTTCCATTTTTACTGAAATACATATCAGAAGTCTGGTTTGATGCTATTGTCTGATTCACAGGGCTGTGCACTTTTATATTCTTTCTAGTTAAATAATTTGTTCGAAGAATTAAGATTTTTAATAATTTTTTTTTTTTAAATGTGGGTAGTTCCCTGGCTGGGAATCGAACCCAGGCCACAGCATTGACAGTGCCGAAGCCTAGCCACTATACCACCAGGGAACTCCCTAAGATTTTTGTCTAAATGAAAATAGCATGACATTTTTCAAAGGCCTAAAAGTAACACTCCATCTTCATCCTCAAAGCAACATGCTATTTATCTTTTTTTTTTTTTTGCTTTTTGGTATGTGGGTAGCTCCCTGGCTGGGAATCGAACCCAGGCTGCAGTGCTGACAGCGCCACCACTGAAGCCTTAAGCCACTACACCATCAGGAAACTCCCTATTTATCTTTTAAAGAGAGAAAAATAATGTTAACATTCCCGATTGCTTCATAAATGTTTCTGCTGTGACAAAGGAAGAACACATACTATTGCCTTCCAATGCCTTCTATATCCACTGAAAGCAACAAAACCAAGTGACAGACATGAACCTGGGGTTGTTGGGTTTATTACTTTGGAATTACTTTTCATAATGCTAAACTCTATGGCTATTCTTTCTGAAATTTAAGGGCTTGGATTGGTATGTAAAAGTTGGTGTAGTAAAGGGTCATTTGCCAGTTTTAGAAAGCAACTGAGTGAGTAGGAGCAATATGAAACCAAGGAACGTCAACAACTACAGTATTCTGCTAGGGTACTTGCCCCTGAAAGGTGTTTTAGGCAATGCAGTGTGCCTAAAGGTTATGATTAGGCATAATTAGCACAGGAGATAGTTACGCTAAGCACCCAGGAGAGGAAGTCGGCATGTAGAGCCTTCTCTCTTATAGATCATTCATGCGCATGGTCTATCTAAAAGGCTATCAGGAGCATTCGTGAGTAGAAGAGGCATTCAGCAAACTCAATCTCTCTGCATTACTTGAAAGACAAAGGTCCACATGGAGTGTGTAAATTCCCAAGGGCTGAAGCAGGAATCTCAAGCAGTGGGAATTCCTTGGGGGACGCTTTAAAATCTTCAGTTGTGATTGTATTACCTGTGTGGAAATGCTTGGTTTACCATCCAGTAGGTGAGTATGGAAACAAGGAAGCAACAATCCAACATAGTACAAATCAAAGGCAAAGCTAACAAAAAAATTCCTCGGGGAAAAATAGAAGACCTGGTGTAAAAAGTCAAAATCACCACCAGAGCCTAGGGTAGAGGAAACAAATCTCTCCCAGAAGTCATTTGGCAGGGGTTAATGGACAGACGTGGGGAGAATGACACTAACAAGAGGGCAGGAAAATACATTCTGAAAAACCCATCAGATACCTCCCCATCTAGGACTTGAAAATTATTTCAAATTCTTATTGGAGTTAAAGCTACTATGTAAAGCAAAAGGTAGGCCATCTTTCGCCTATTCTTCATATAAAGTTATTTTGAAAAATGATTTTCGATTATTCACAAAAAACTTCATTCATTTCACTTTATGGTTCCCAAAATACTTTAAAAGTTATCATTCATATAGAACATTTTGGCCTCCCAATGTCATTCTTCCAGGCCACATTATACAGTCTTCAACTATAATTAATAAGAATAGAGACTGAATAGTACCAAAGGTTAGCAATGAATACACTAAATTATATTCTGTCTTATCACACTTCCAAGATAAACTTTTTAAAAAAAATGTTGTGGGGATAAAGAAAAAAGAATGGGATAAGAAGAATGGTAAAACATCTTAAGAAATTTGGGGAGGTATAATGAACCTTAGATATGAAATGAAAAAACGCTGGTAAGGTTACTGAAATATATACTTTAACAAAATTTAAAACAATCTTCTATTATATTAAGCTCATGAAATAGAACCAATTTTCCTATGCCAGACGGGGGTTATTCCATGCAACCTGTGACATGTGCTGAAGGTGATGTCCTGTATTCTACCTACTTGATCATGTATCAGGGATGTTTGAAAATCACTGATAACAACCTGAAATGAATTATTACCAAGTTCTATGCTATGGAGGCCCACAGAGATGACAGTATCAATTCTGTGAAGTTCTGAAAAAAAAAAAATCACAAGAACAGTCCTAGAGGTTTGAAACTCTCTACTCAAACTGTGTCCTATTCTTACTTAAAATGGTATAAGACACTTCCTTTAGGGAATAATGATTTATTTAGGTAGGATTACTCCAGAAGCACCTTCCTACAGTGATGTGCCTCAGAACCCAGGGTGTCTGCTGAAATACAAAATATTGAAGAAGCACACAGAAAGAAGAAAACTTTTCATATGTAATAGAGAATTAAGAGTCAAGGTGAGCAGCAGTGATTAGGTGACAGAATGGGAAAAACTAAGAAAAAGACTGTATTTCAGTTTTGCATGTGCTTGTTTCAATGTCCCCCATGGAGTTAAAATCCCAGAAATGAGGCGACAGTTTCATTCTGCACTAAGCTCTAGGCTAGAGGATGGCAGGGAGAGTGTGCAATTTCTACACTGGAGTTCCTGCAAGACAGCAGGCATTAGTTAGGAAATTACACACAGCTCAGAAGGAGGCAAATTATCCCTGAACAAACTCATCTGTCCCTTCAACTGGCTAACTCCGAACCTTGCAGAAAATGAAGCAGTATTCTGTAAAAGGAAAGAAATGAAGAAATAATCAGATCTTGCTTTTTTTTTTTAAGGCTACTAGACTTGAAAAAAGTAATAAAGGTATTTATTTTATGAAGATCTCTGACCATCTTTCCTACTTAGCAATCTGGCCTGACCTCCCCTTTGGAAAAGCTATGTTTACAACAAGCCTCATTCAGTAAGTACAATAGCATTATAAACCACAACATATTTTTCTGAGGCTACTTACATATTCTTTAAACCTAATCTGTTGGAGTCTAGATACAAGCATACAAATAAATCTGAACCACTTCTTTACCGGGGGGCATAGTTTCTTAGGTATTGTGAGTTAGTTTAAATATGGTTCTTCTGGAAGGATGAGGAATCAGCTTTACTAATCTTTGAGTTATATTTTCCTATACCGTCAAACTGGAGAATTTGCAAGTGAACAGTTTATCTAGTAGAAAATTACAAAGAATAAACTCTTTTCCTTAAACATATGCTGTGTGTATAGAAGTGAATAAATATTTTGGGATTCAATACTACCAGGGATAGGAGGCCATGTCTGGTAGACTTAAATAGTTCTTGATGGCCTCTTGGACTTATCTCAACCTCAAAACAGATATGTTCTCCCTAATCTTCTAGGCCAAGTACCTCTTCTTCATATGCTCACTGAACACCTAACAAATAAAAGGAGTCAAACTGCTGAACCACAGTAGCATACGCCTATGTGGCATGTACCCAAGTAAGGATTGTGACAACCTTAGATTTATAGTTCTAAAAGACAGGAAGTATGTTCCTGCATGTATATTCTAGTCAATGCAATATTCTATATTTGGCATGTTGAACAAAACCTTCCACAGTACAATATACTTCACTCTACTATTAGATCCCTGGATACCAGCAGAACTCACTTCCTCATCACAGTTAATCAGAAAAATGCAAGAAAAACTTGCATTAGAATAATTCTGTTATTCCAGGTAGAAACAGGCAGAATTATTAAAGTTTTCATCCCCTTCCTGAGGGATGGTAATGCAGAGTTCTTTAGAGAGGAACCAAAGCCATGGAAAGACTTACCAGTCATCTTTGGAACTGGAAAAGGACAAATACCAAGGGAAAAATGCAGAAAAGACTAACCCATTGGGATCTTTCTGAATGGACTCAGCTTTTAGGAATATTTACTCTATCCAAATTCATGATTTAATTACAGTTTTCTAGCTGGGTAAAATTAATGTTCAAAATGGTTCTTCACATAATACAACACATAGATGATGTACTGTACAGTTATATATCTGGAACCTATGTAATTTTTACTAACCAATGTCACACCAATAAATTTAAGATTAAAAAAAATTGTTCTTATGCATCTAGTATTAATAGTAAAACAACAACAACAACAAAAGACCAAGTTTAAAAGACAGATCCAATATAGGTAAGTTTAAATGGGAACTATATTTGGGATATATTACTGCATCTAGGAACCAAATAGTACTCAATTCAATGTACCTACAACCTAGACTAGCAAAGCAAATTTTCCCTAAAAATTCTCATCATGATGGAAAAATAATACAATTGCCTTAACTTATTTTGCAGCAAGAGCCTAATGTGCCAAAAGATTGCTAAAGCAAAGTTTTGATCCCATCACCCCTCTGTTCAAAAACCTTTAGCACCTATTCTCAGTGGAAATTAAGGATCAACTGTCCAGCCCAGCATTTCAGGAGCTTCATTAAATGGCTCCAGCCTATTTTACCTGCCTTGTCTCCTTTGTTCACACCATATATTTTAGCTAATTTGTTGTTGCCCATGCTTGGAATGCCTCTTTCATTTCTATTTAATTCTTCCAAGAACATTCAAATACCGCTTCTTTCAAGAAACTGTCATGCTTAGACCAGATGAAATGTCTCCTTCCAATCCCTGAAGATTATATTTGTGACTTGGGAGGCTTATCTGTACTGCCTGTATTTCTGACTACTTGGCTTATCTGCTTGTCAGTTCTTTGAGGACAAGGATTCCTTACTTATCTTGGTATCTCCAGGACATACTTTCACATAGTAGTAGGTTCTCAGCTATATTTACTGAGTCAAAGTCCCTGAAAAAATGTTAGCTTGTCACTAAAGCAAAGTTAGTACTTTCAATCTCACTAAAGGAGAGAGTTTACTTTCTTCTTTTGCTGATTTCAAAGCTTGAAGAAAATTAATCTAAAAAAAGCATACTGTTTTCAATCCCTAGAGTTATAAAAGGGACATATTTAGCTGCAATTTTTCTTTTAAAAGAAAAGCAGAAGAAAACAACACTAAAGATGGAACAAAAGCAGTACAGACTAAGACACAGTGTAAATGCTGAACAGACTAGAAATTCATTTACCTACAGCACACAGGGCAGAAAAAATTCTACCTAGCAAGGATTCAGAATCCTGCTGGGAAGGTGTAAAATCTGCATTAATGTGGGGAATTTAATCCCTTAGGAGCCATGGGATACTAAAAATCCTGAAAGGGGGACAAAAAATCCAAATCAGAGAGACCTTCAAGATTCAACACTTCAAAAAGAAGCTTACTGCCTTTCATTTGAGATTTCCTAATTATATACAGTGGTTTAATGACCTTTCACTAAAAAGTATTATACATTAAAATTCACTGTACTTTTTACTCAGGTACTAGGTATAACCTCATTTACCACCCTGGCAATTTAGGTTTTGAACCATCTTTTCCCCCCATACTTATAAAAATCTATTCAAAACAGCAGCATTGATTATGAAGCAGAAAAGACCAGGAAAACTAAAGGAAAACACATGTTTTAGTCTTATTTTATTTTTTATTTTTGGTGGCTCCCTGGGTGAGAATCGAACCCAGGCCACAGTGTTGAGAGTGCCAAAGCCCAGCCGCTACACCACCAGGGAACCCCATGTTTTTGTTTTAAAATATTCCAAAAACATGAACACGCAGATATGTTGATTAGACTTCATTAACTACTTATTTATTTTTCCATACCTTTTTTAATTTAAATGTATTTTTCATCATAAGGTAATAAAACTTCATTATAGAATAGTTTGGAAAAATATTACCCATAATGCTACCTTTTCCAACACTACTTCTGTTAATTTTTTGGCATTATCTCCTCCCACTGATTTTCTTATGTTCTGTTTCCTAAAGGGAAATCATGAAGTATTTCTAATTTTGCATTTTGATTTCATTATAAAAACCATAAGCACTTTCACATTACTACAATGTTTCCTAAATATTCTTTTAAGTGGCTACATAATATTCCACGGAATAAATGAATTACAATTCACTTTATTATAACCCAGTTTATTCTAAAGGATTTGAGCTGGGTCCATAATCATTCTCATGTAAGTGGATAGATGGGCCATTTCTAAAACTTTGCTACAAATGACACTGTGACAGTTTTATGCACATAACTATATCTTGGGTTGTTTTACTATGATTGATTCCAGGAAGTAAGATTATTCTATCAGAGAGGACAGCAACTTTTATCAAATTACTTTCTAGAGAATTTATAACAATTTGCAAAGTTAAGAGACATGTATGAGAGTGTCAGTTTAACTATGCACTTCACTATACTTTTTAAAAAGGGGACAGACAGAAAAATGGCAGAAGATAACAGTATTTTGTTGTAAAATCAGAAGTCAATTAAATTATAATTCTTAGCCAACTACTTTGATTAAAGCATGTAACTATGGACTCAATCAGTGTATAGTTTATTAACTCCCCCCATTTTTGCTTACCTATTCTCTCTTTTATCTTTTTTTAATACATAATTTCCTTCCTTTGCACATTTTTTTCTTACCTGTCAAACCACACATTTTGCCAAGAGTATGTACTTATTGGTGAGTCTATCTATACTTGTGTATATACTTTATTATATACATGTGTATATACTTCTGTATACCATTTTTAACCTATGTGCTTTCACATGTGCATCTATAAGTACTGTTGCATTTTACTGTAGAAATATCTGTGAATATAAAAAAGTGAGTTCAGGGGTGAGGAAGAACAAGCTAATTTGACAGGTGATAATGATTGTGTGTGTACATGTGTATGCACACAAGCACATGTGTATAAGTTTATCTGTTTATTACTCTTTGCTCATATATCTATTGGGTCCTCATTTTTCCCTTAGCAATATATTATCAAACAAGGATAAAAATCATCACATTAACTTTTCTTTAGATATTGTCAAATTTGTTGACTTTTTTGTGTGCATGTTTGCCTCCTCTGTCTTTAGGCTGAAAGAAGCCTCTCATGTAGATGGCTGGTTTCCCAAATCATGAATGCTGAGGGACAGATAACACCACCTTCTCTGGAGTGGCCTAAAGCAAAGCTGAGTCTTCGCTGAAGGTCCATCTAACCTGGGAATACGGACACAGCTGGAGTGAAGGTGGCAGTTCATGCCCAGGTTAGCTGCAAGTTCAAATTACCCACCCTTTCTAATGAGCAAGGAAAAATCAGCATTGGACAGATGAAACCAAGAGTGGATTAGCCTCTACATCTTCTATGTCCAGCAGGTCTTTTCAGCTAGCACTCTGACAGGTCCAGATTCTCTAGAGTAGATGCTTCATGTAAGGCACCTGGATAAAGCTCTGTGCTATCACACAAACCCCAAGGGATACTAGAATGCCACATTACACCAGTGAGAAATGGCAAGCCCGTTGTCTTTAATTTCAGTATATATACTTAAGCAGAGAAGCTGAAGAATTTTAACATTAAACACAAATACAGGGAATGTCTAAAACAATGAAGATCCAACACATACCTGATTTCGTAGATGCTGTTGTTGTGATGGCCGATCCCTGTGTGTGTGGCTTTCTCGAGTTACCGCAGATGCACCAGAATCTACATGAACTGACCCTACTGGAGTAGGCTGGAAAAATGTAACAAAAAGTCAAATGGAGAAACCAGGTCAGACCTGTTTTAACACCTCTGCAAAAGACAGCCTCATTCTAAATCTAATACTACTGATTATTATTTTCAGCCACCAAGGGCAGTTTAAAGTACTCTCATCTTCTCAGTTTGCTTATCTGCAAAAGGCAGGCAGCTCAGTCCTCAATAGCTCACTGGAGAGTAGCTTACCTTTTAAAATAAAAAAAAATCCTACAGGGATCTTTGTTAGCATGCTCTCAGGCCCTGTGGACCTCTGACTAGAAGAGCAAATTCCAAAGTTTCCTACTGTGCTGGTTCTACTCCTACAGAAGTCAAGCACCTTAACAGCATATGTAGTACTAGCTTCTGGATCATTAAAATGAAGCTTCTCATAAACTGGCTTAAATTCTGGTACCTGGGGTCATGATCTTAAAGCATATAAAGGGAGTTACTCCTACTTCCTAACTCTAGTAAGAACAATCTATGGCATTTACCATAGATTGAAAAGTTGGTAAATATAAAGTCTATAGTCAAAGGAATGTTTTTTCTACAGATTTAAGCAGAAAGTCTGACAAGTGAAGGAGTGAGGTAGTGCTGGTCTGACGAGAGAAGGCACAAAGGGGTACTCACAATAGGCCTCCCGACCCAATCGTAGGCGTAGTCAAAGGTGTAGCCTTTCTTTTCAAAGAGGTCTGTGAATAGGGTCCGTAAATACTCATAGTCAGGTTTTTCAAAGAAGTCTAATCGCCTGACATATCGCAGGTAGGTTGCCATCTCCTCTGTTAGGAAAGAGGTGAAAGGCCATGCTCATTAGCTGAATGCTTCCCTTGGGGAGAAGCTCTGGGCTAAGCTAGGAATACTGTATAGACTATCTTGACACCGGTATTTCTTATGGACCTAATGGAAATGACAAAACCTATCTTGGTCTAGATAATAATAAAGAAAATGTATGTTCTCTGGAGAGCACCTTTATCTAGAGATACCAAGTCATGATCTTCACCTACTCAAAGCTTTAGTCACACTGGCTGGAGTGTCCTTTTAGCATCCTACCTGGAAAGTTTTCACAGAGAGCTTCGATGGGAGTATTTCTTTTGGTGTCACCAATTTTTTGATACCTCTCTTTTAATGTGTCAGCCTGCAGAGAGTAAAAGAGAAAGTTATTTGGAAACAGATGCTAAGTATGGGAGGTCTGAGATGTTTGGGGACACAATGGTTGTTTCACTCAAATTGGCAGGACTTATTAGACCATCTCAATTATTTTCTAACACTAACAAATAAGAAATGCAATAGAGATGATGTATTTCGGTATGCACAAAACATACTTGTATGCTCTGCTATGGAAATTTTTATTTACAAATATATTTAGTAGTCTCAGATAAATACCATCAAATGTAATGAGACAAGTGGCTAGGAAGCAAATAAAAATCATGTAGCAGTATTTTCAAAATTGCCGAAGTTTAGTAATCTCCCATGGCCACTGGGATTCAAAAGTGATTCAGCTTCTTCTTCTTAGATAGCTCTATGAAAAGATTAAAAATAATGCTAATCCAAGTGGGGACAGATAAATAGGTGGCTCCACAGCATATTTATTGTGAAGTTGAACAGAGAAAAGATGACGTAGAAAAAAGTGCTTTCCCACAATGTGGTCCCAGAGGGAAAAATGTTGTCTATGATACAGGCAAGACTAACAGATAGGCGTGATATACGAGGGCTGTCCAGAAAAAAATCCTGCCACAAATGCCCTATTTCTCATTTTACATGGCTGGAAACTTTCCGGACAGCCCTCGTATGTCAGTGGCTCAAGTTTGGTTTGCTCAGGACTGTGAACAGAATGCTCCTGGGACTTGGACCAACAATGTGATATTAAAGGATTCCTCTGAGGCTCTCCCTAGCCCGCCACCCAGTTTTAAGCAATAATGTCCTCAAGTAAGTTGGAGGAATTTTACATCTTCAGTTACCACGAAAATGATTCATGGTCTGTGAAAAAGTTTCCATTAATACATACACAAATGCACTGTTGGGCTATATAATGAATGAGTAAACAGGATGGGAAATTATCTGACAACTGTCAATATCAACGACTAGGAGGAGACCACGGAGGAAATGTTAAAGAGAGGAATTTAAAGGGAAAGAAATAAAATCTTCCTGAAGGGAAGGGCTAGAAGCCTTATTTTTCAGGGCACCGTTCTAGAGGGCACAGCAAAATCAATCATCTGCCCTTCCGGAGTGAGGAGGGGGTGCAGAAGTACCCAAAGCTACTAATTTTTCTTTCCATACTAACATATTGAAACAAATTACAACTCAAAAATATGTCTCACATTGAACTATCTAATGGGACTCAGAATGGGTTATAAGCTTACCATTTCCTAGTCTACAGCCAGAGGCATAGAGTAGTTACAATGGTTATAATTATAGTTAATAAGTTAACACTTTGACACAAAGTACTGCAGTGACCCCTACCTAAAGAAGACTATTTAAACTGTATGTTTCACAAGGAATGGTGATTGTCTGCATAGGCATTTATTCAATAAAACACTTGAACCTGGATTTTTGTTTTAGTTCAGGTGGGCACTGAGCCTATCTAGGATGAACAAATATTTTCCAGTTCCCCTTAGGGACACACCAACCCTGCTGCCTTGCTGGTAAAATATGTAGCAGCTGCTGACATCAATTTGTTCCAGAAGTTCCTCAACACACTGGGAACACTCATCCTGCTACATAATGGTGATGAAGGAGGAATAGTGACAGAGGGAAAAGCAGTACTGGCAAGGCTGGCAGGAAATGCAGGATGAGATTATGGAAAATCCCAAAACAAGGAAGAAGGATTCGGAAGGGGAAGAAGACGAATGTGAGCAAAACAGAGCTGCAAGAGTCCAGGTGAGCATGTACAAGACAGACTAATGTAACTGGTCCCACTTCTCATCTCTGTAGCCAATCTCCCTTTTTGTGTTTCTTGCAGATATCCAGGCAGCAACTCCTTCATTGACAACTGAGTCTTGAAACAAAGCCCTCCACTGAACACTTTCAAGGATACCTTGAGTCCTTGCCAGGGTAGGCTGCCTCGAAGGAAATACATGAACATATGGCCTAGGGCTTCCAAATCATCCCGCCGGCTTTGCTCTAAAAGGGAAGACAGATCACACATTACATTTGCAGTTATTAAAGCAGAAAGGGGCTCAGAACCAAGCAGTCCCTTTAGAAACTCTTCTGCTCTGGAAAGGCTCTGTTCACTAATTCTTTGTAATCTACACCAGGGATAGTATTTTAGATCAAAATGAAAAACCAATGTGTACCTCCTTTGCCTAGATCTGTCACTGGCAAGTAAATATCAAATGAAAAGAGTAAATCCTAAACTAAAACCATGCCCAAATCACTGAACAGTGGGTAACTACCCTTCACTCAATGCTGTCACCTTCCTGAAAGTAAGATTAATTTAAATGAAGTGTTATTTCCAGTAGTATATGGGCTACAATTACCCTTGATTGTATCAGGGAAAGTGGGCAGCAGATTAAGTAGCTGAAGCTGGTCAAACAGTCCACTGTGGCTAGGCCTGCAAAGACACTAGCTGCAGAATGTCTAGTATTACATGGGTTGTACTTTTTATCTGTCATAAAAAACTGATAGAAAAATATGAAAATTTAACTTTAGATATAAGCAAACATCAATGCATATTCTCTCAGCTCCATACCTTTTGCAACATTTCCCACTTTAAGAAAAATTTAAAATTTATTACTAAGGTGCCCTTTATGAGTACATAAAACAGAATCCCTGCCGTTCTGGGACTTACCATATAAAACAAGTTGCTGGGTTTTTCTTTCTTTTAATTGGCAAGATTAAAATAGTAATGAACTGTGGACTAGTTAGTAAAAAGTCTGGCTGTCAGACTGAATATAAGCAGTACATGCCTCTATTTCTGATTTGCCAATTATGGTTTATCTCATAATATACATATACATTTTATATGTACATTTTTCAGAATCAAGTTTAGGGCTTTATCAAAAGAAATTCAAAGCAAGACTAAGGGGCTACCTTAAACTGGACTGAGCTTTCATTGTGCAGAAAGTAAAACCAAGAGAATCAAAGAGGTAGGGGAAAACTACTCAGCTAACTTAAAATATAAAAGCACAACCACAGCCACCAATTTTGGGCAATTTGCATGAAAAAGAGTGAAATATACTCTCTCTAGGGTAGATGAACAAAGAAAAGGCAACTTTCTAAGTTGCTGCACGTGAAATAGATTTTTGGAAAGGTGGTCACCAAAAGGAAGGGGAGGTACCCTGACAAGATATATAAACAACATAAAACTGAATTGATGTACATCAATTGAAATAATCTTTAAAAAAGGTAAAATAAAAGAGAAAGACCATAAGCTTCTGTCTACATGGCTTGCCAGAACGTTGTAATAAACTTTATATGTAACTGAAAAAAGTTATGAAGCAAAAACAGTTTGTTAACAGAGCTTCAAGATACACAAAAGAAGAACAGGCAAGGTGGATTGAGGCCTTCAACAAAGCAGGGCAGATAGAGGAACCACACCGTGCAGTTTCTCACACTACATCACACCTACTCATCACCTCTCCATTTTATATTCACTTCCTGTAACAAGAGGCCCCTTGGTAATAAAAAATTTGTTAGACAAATGGTTGTACTTTAGTTAGTTGAGCACTAGAGGGCGAAACTTCCCACATTTTCAATACCGATCAGCCCTGAAGGAAAAAAAAGCCAACTTCTCTTCAGAGCAAAGGCCATCAAAAAATGAAATTTTAAAAATATCAAGAACAAAAAAATAATAAACACATTTAAGCCCACTGGAATAAATAATGAAGTAACTTTCAAATACTGAGAATTATGAAAATTAGCTGTGGAATATGGGACAATAGGAAAAACAATGATTCTGGAGTTAGATCATCTTACCCCATCCTTTCCATTAATTAAATCTATGTGACATTAAGCATGGCCAAGTATCTACGCTGGGCCTAAATTTCCTCATCTGAAAATAAAGTGGTTAATTTAGAGCATCTGAAAAGTCATTTTCCATCTCTAAAATAATCTATGATAATTTAATACATTAAGGGCTTTTAAGAAAAAAATGAGTATGAAAACCAGAGTCATGCTTTATTTCTGTATTTCTTTAAACATTTCACATTCATTCAAATCAAGATTTCCACATACCTTGTGGATTCATGCAAGACATTTATTCAAAGAAGGAAGTTTTTAGTCACCTTCTAGTGTGTGTGTGTGTGTGTGTGTGTGTGTGTGTGTGTGTGTTTCCCTGGCTGGGAATCGAACCCAGCTGCAGTGTTCACAGCGCCAAAGCCTTAGCCACTACACCACCAGGGAACTCCCAAAGAAGGAAGTTTTTAATACCAATGAGAACAATAGGACACAAAATTCTTCCACACCCTAAAGGCTCGCTTTCTACCAGTTAGAAAGATGTGCATGGTTTACATGCAACACGTTCCTGATTTTAGGTCAAATATATTTTTGTTGTAAGGAAAGGGGCTAGGTGACCCATTGGTCTCACCCTAACTTCAACCATTAAAGAACACTTAATGGGCTGTCTTAATCAGTAGGGGAAGGTGGCTAATCTGATGTGGTAATGTCAAATTTAGGAGACATCTTTCCTTGTTCTCTTCCCTCACATAATAGGTAATTCTCTCCAAGTCATTTGAAGATATACTTCCCTTTTTCTTCATTACAAAATAAAGGGTGTTACATTTAAAAATCAGTAGGATTAGAGTTTCTATAGAAACTTCTCTGCTTTGAGACCCTGGCCAGAGTTTAAAGGGCATTTGATAACCATCTATATGTATTCTCTGTAATAGAGGACAAAACATGGTGATAAGTGGGATCTGGCCTGAAAAACTCTGGAAAAAGGAAGTCCAAGTTTGGATATAAACTCAAAGTTCCAGCAGAAATAGTGACACCCAGAGATGAAGGAACCCAGCCTGCTAATAGCAGATGCTTAAAACATTTTGTTGAATCAATAAATAAATGATAATTACCATTAGAGTCTTTACTATTATCAGGCACTATGCTGAACACTTTATATGCATTATCTCCAATAACCTTATAATATAAGGTATTATTATTGTACCCATTTCATAGATGAGACAACCAAGACTGGGAGATGAAGGTTATTGGATCAAAATCACATAGCTTTTAGTGAGAGAGACAAGATTTGTATCCCCCACTTTTTTGGGGGGCGGGGGAGGCAGGTAGTTCCCTGACTGGGAATCAACCCAGGCCACGGCATTGACAGTGCCAAAGCCTAGCCATTACACCACCGGGAACTCTAGTATCCCTTTTCTTAACCATTACACTGCAACTTAACAAACATAACGGGTGTCCATCCCTTGTCTGTCCTTGTCTTTCCTGATAAGGATAATAAAATTAGAACATGAATTGCTGAGCCCAGGAAGCAGGCATTGGAACATCCACAAATTTCTACAGTCTATCAGTTAAACCAAGCAATTATAACTTTACTATTTATAACAATCTGTCTCTTTGTAAAAAAAGGAAGTAAGAAGGGAATATTGAGCACCATGAAAAGACCTGTTACATATATTACCCATTCAATCCTCAAAACATCTTTGTGAAATATTACTCTCATTTTACAGATAAGTAGCAGGGAGATTTAGTAACTTGTCCAAAGCAACAATGATAAGAAGTACCAGAAGACCTTCTAGTCTGATTTTAAAGTATTACATTTAGTTAAGTGAGGAAATGTTTCATGTGGCTATTGACAAAATTCTGACAGCATTCAAGATTTCAACTCAAGTTGCATCACACTACTTTGTAATGTCCTTTTTACTCATTGCTAATACTATGGTCATTATCTGAATACCTATATAGTTTACTCCATGAGTAAACTTTGTAGCTATTTACTTCAGCCTTTAAAATACTTATTAGTGTACAAAAGTTCATTAACATTCAAATACCTGATAAAATTAGCCATGTCTAGGATAATGGAACCTGGTAATATTCTATTTACATGTCCACTCTCTAGGGTGCTGATTTTCAAACATTTTTCAATCACCTTGGAAACTTTTCTCCAAATAGAATATTCCATGAAAGACTCATATATAAAACAGATAAAAGAGAGCAGCTTTTCTGGAGAAGCTGGCGAGGGGCCTATGGCCCTGCCTGTTTGGCCTTCCACTGTTCTTAAGGCTTCTCTTGCAAATACTCTTGCCTGGACTATTTCCTCTAACCAGTTAGGATTTCTGCCTTGATTAGAGCTTTTTGCAATATTTGTGCAAACTGTCTATTTTGAATAAAATGCAAAACTCATGGAAAAGCAAATATATTTTCCCTGAATAAGACACAGGATCTTCCTTGAAAAACTGTACACAGTAAACAGCAGCCTAGTCCATGTTTTAGTGAGACATTCTTCCCCAAAGGAGATCTAAGCCTGATTTCATATACAGGGTCTAGTACAAATAACACCTCTTTTTTATGAGTTGGTAATCTACACCACATCTTTTATTATAAAATCATAACTCAAGTCCAGTTGTTACTTCTGCTGGACCTTGTATAAGATTATTGGTACCAAATTAAACTTAACAAAATGCTATGACTTAATACAATAATTCATGTACCTATACTACTAAGAATCTTAGCATTTGGAAACACAGTACAGTTGACCTTTGAACAACACGGAAGTTAGGGGCACTGACTGCCTGTACAGTTGAAAATCTGCACATAACTTTTGATTCCTCCAAACTTTACTAATAGCCTACTGTCAAACAAAAGCCTTATTGATAACAAACAGCCAATTAACACATATTTTTGTATGTGTATGTATTATGTACTTATATATGTAGTTTTAAAATAAACTACAGAAAAGAAAATGTTAAAAAAAAAACATAAAGAAGAAAAAATACATTTACAGCATTTGTTGAAAACATCCATGTATAAGTGGACCCATGCAGTTCAAACCTGTGGTGTTCAAGGGTGAACTGTATAAATAATTAAAATCCTTAAATTGTTAACAGAACACTCAGGAGAGTCACTAACTTACCATCTTAAGTTCCCAAGTATAAAAATCACTTACCTATGAAGCAATAAAAATCACAAGTTGTAATGTACAATGGGGAGAAAAGTATTATGAGAATAAAAAGTTGTTTTAACAACCTTCCCCTTCCAAGGAGCAGAAAATAAACACACCTTTGCCAAGATGCGTGTTGATAGACATATATCTTGCAGTTCCAGTTAAACTTTTGTGCTCCCTATAAGGTATATGTTTTTTGGTTTCAGGGTCAATGTATTCCTTGGCCAGTCCAAAGTCTATTATGTGTATAACATGCTCTTTCTTATTGCCTTGTCGGCCAATCAGGAAGTTCTCTGGCTTGACATCTCGGTAAATGAGATTCTTTGAGTGCACGTATTCCATTCGAGAAAGCTAAAAGATAAACACAATGATGGAAATACTCCAATGAAGTTTATTGAAATAATACATTAAAACACTTTCTTTTATCAGTCCAAGGTTTTAATTACTGAAATGAAAATAAAACTAATTTCTTCTTCACCCCCCCCCAATAATCTTACTCTTGTGTACATCAGAAAATACTTTCTGATACAAATATATACCTAACAAATATCAAAATAGAAGAGTAGGACAGTATAGTTCAGCTAAAATAATAATACAGTTTTACCTCATATTGTTACAATTTGCAAATGATGAATAGAATTCGGGTTTTTATTTTACTTCAGAAAGTAAGCACTGGAGAAGCAAGAAGTATTCCCAAAGAGGATATCAGAATGTGCTGGCAGCCTCTTAAGACAGTCACCTCTTGCCCACACCTTCCTATCCTCAGTTGAAGAGAACTCCCCAAACCTAGTTCTCTTTGTTGCAGAAATAAGGGAAGTGAGGTCCAGAGAAGTTAATACTGGACTGATATCACAGAGTTAATTAGCAGCAGAGTTAGGGAGTGCAGTTTATTTGTGAATGTAAAAATAGCCCAAAATAATAATCATAAAATTATTTCAAAGTTTATTACATTCATTTCTATCTACTTTAGTATAGAAAGGGAAACTTGAACATTTGAATTTGAGATTCAGAAGTCAAGGTCAATTTTCCAGCATTTTCAAGTTTTTGCTATAAAGTGAGTTAAACCACCACCATCTCAAACATAAAGATGTATTTGCATCCTTTCCTTGAGAGGTTGACAAGCTTCTTAAAGGAACTGTCTCAACTGCTTCCTTAATCTGGTAATGGTGTGCAATTTGGCAGGAGCTGAGAGCGCTGCCTCTTCAGCTGTGTCAATTTCTAAGACCTGGAGGCCAGAGAACTAACTAAGGAGGGTTCTTGGTCATACAATTCTGGAATCTGATTAGGGCAGTGGGTTACATCTCCAATCATTTCTTGGATGCAACAGTAAGGAGAGAGAGAAGACATTACAAAACCTTACAACTATGTGTTTAAAACCTATAAATAAAACATCTCAGAAATTACTTGCATTTATACAACTTCACCTAGTCATCCTTTTTTTCCCTAATCTAAATTATATGCTTCCAACTTCACTTAAGGGCAGGGTGTGCTCCAAGGTGTACATTCTTAAAATAATAGAGCAAAGCACAGACGCAGTGGAAGTTATCTAGTTAGCCCTTTTTGCCCCAGTCAGCTTCCTAGAAGATCATCAAGCCTATGAGTGTGCGTACATTCACTAGGTGTCACTACAGCTGGAATATCACCAACAGGAGCACAAGGATATGGCTGTGGGACCTGCCTATCCTTCTGCAGAATAGCAGTGCCAACTTACCAACTGGATGGCTATCATTAACACCGTCTTCAAAGTAAAAGTTCTGTCACAGAGGTCAAACAAGTCCTCCAAGCTAGGGCCGAGGAGCTCCAGCACCATGGCATTGTATTTCCCACATGGTCCAAAGTAATATACTTGTGGGAGACCTTCACCTGAAAGCAGAGGGGAAATGGGGTGCAGAATGGGTCACACAAAAACCAAAATATGAGATAGTTACATCAGCACTGAGTACATACAAAGCAAGTACAGGGGTTCCCTGGTGGTGTAGTGGCTAGGCTTCAGTACTTTCAACGCCATGGCCTGGGTTTGATTCCAGGTCAAGGACCTCCCTTCCCCACCACCCCCCCAAAAAAAAGAAAGAAAGAAAGTACAGTCTGTCAGATTTCCATTTTCTTTCACAGTCACTAATGGAGAACTTAAAATGAACACAATAGCCTCAAAAGCAACTAATAATGGGTGGGAAAGGCTAAGTCATTTCACAGTAAGTTCAAGTAAGCAGTTATTTAATAATAGAGTGCCAAAGACATTTCTACTGCTATATAAGACAGACAATGGTCCCTGATCCATTACTGGATCAGAGCACAAACTATTCTCCCCCAAGGATGTCCAGAAGTGCACAGTTATTAAAGGTTCAAAAGATGATTTGCTGAGCTCAAAAGGCTAGGCTAACAGACACTGTTGCGTTAGCTGGTTTCATTTGCACTTCCTATGTTTACTGCCGAAGCCACATGTGGAGTTGTCTGCAACTGCTGCCTCAAGGACAACTCTGACTGAAGGGGTGAGGTCACAGAGCATGCAGTCTGGCCCTCTTCTTACAGAAAGTCTTGATAGTTTCCTGTTTTCTATTAGCTGGAGCCAAGTTACCCGACAGGGTTTGGTTACTGATAAGTAATTATGAAAGGAATAGGAAAAAAAAATAAAAAACAAGTCTGGGTTTTCCCCAAATTTGATATTCATAGTTATAAGCTAAGCTAAAATCTAGACTTTCCCACCTAAGTGGCAACTTGTGAATGAACTTCCTTCTTGAAGTGTACTGGAAATACGAGGTGCTCAGTAAATGTGTTAGATAGCACCATGTGAACAGTAGATATGACTGAGGCCTAAGACCACTTAAAAAAAATCTGGTCTCATAGAGCAGAAACACTTCCATCTTACACATTAATGTATACCATGGTCTACAGTTGTGTGTGCTGCAAATTACTGCCTGTAAGTTTTTTAGACAACAAAATTCTCTGCATCTTCCTATTTGTACAGACAGGATACAGGCAGAAGTGATTATATCTATCATCTGAATGTCTGTATCCCTCCCCCCAAATTCATGTTGAAACTTAATGTCCAATGTGATGCTTTTAAGAGGTGGGGCATTTAGGAGGTGATTAGGTCATGAGTGCAGAGCCTTCAAGAGTGAGATGAGTGTCCCTGAGAGCTTCCACCATGTGAGGACAAAGCAGGAAGTCAGCAGTCTATAACCCAGCAGAGGGCCTTCATCAGAACCTAACCATACTGGCACCCAGATCTTGGACTTCTAGCCTTTGGAACTGAGAGAAAGAAATTTCTGTGTTTATAAGCCATCCTATGTGTGGTATTTTGTTATAGCAGCCCAAATGGACTAAGTCAACACCTACTACTTAAAACTTTAACCTAAGGTGCCCATCACTGTCTCCAGGAGAGGTCCATTGGTAAGATATGTGTTTAACTATTTTATGTGCTGCATCACTCTACCCTGTTCCACCTAAGTACTAAACAACTTTAGTAAATTCATTCCTACCTCATATCATCTAATATAGTATACTCTGCTCCTGCTAGTTCCATAAAGCTCTACTGAATTGTCCTTGTGGTTGTTTTGATTCTCCCTATCTCCAAAAGGAAACAGAATTTTAATTTGAAATGTCCTTTTTTTCCTGTTGTTTTGAAGAACCCATTCTTCAGTCAATTAAAATATATAAAACCTAACAGCTGCTCCCAATGAGTCCTGCTGAAGAACCAAAGCAGAACACTATCATGGAGATTTGTTGTTTTTATTAATCAGACACATGGTAAATTGTTGTTTGGCAATCTTTTAAATTTATGTCTTATATAAGTTTTTTATGTCAATAAAATTTGGTTTTTCTAATTAAGTATTATATTCTTCAATACAGTTGTGGCCAGATCTGTTGTTTGCCTGTCCAATATCATCTCTGCTTTCTTGCTTAGTAATAAAACTTCTAATTACAGTGAATAGCAACTTGTCGTTATAACTTTCCAGCTTCTCTCTTTTTGTTTTCTTTTTTTAATGTGGGTAGTTCCCTGCCTGGGAATGGAACCCAGGCCATAGCGCTGACAGCGCCGAAGCCTAGCCACTGCACCACCAGGGAACTCCCTCCAGCTTCTCTTGATAGTAGGAATAACTAGTGAGATGGAAGGAGAAATCATTGGATGGGTGGTTCTAGAAAAGTTCTTTCAAGGGAGATGTCTCAAGTTGGAGCTATCCCCCTGTGATGATGGCTGAAGCTCCAGAAATCATCTATTATAGAACTACCAGAACCCCTGAGGTTGTAAGATAGTGCCAAGAATGGATGGAAAACAAAAAGACAAAACCTGAGTCCCTGATGGCAATGAAGTCACCATAACAATGTTGGACTTCCCCTCTGGATTTTTTTAATCCCAAAGAAAAATTAAACTCTACCTTGACTGAATTACTGTTATTTGGATTTTTATAGCCAAATCTAATCCTAATTAATAAGTAAATTATTCCTTTAGTTGGTTAAATTGCAAATCTGGGCATAATATCCTGCTCCAGGAGTACAAGCTAAAAGTCAGGCCTGCATAGAAATATACTGCTGGCATAATTTCCTAGACTTGCTGCCAATACTTGAGGATCAGTTTAAATGAGACAAATGATCATCTTGTTCTTGACAATCTTTAGTATCAAATCTAGGCATCTCTTCTCAGAAATTTCCATGTTTACAAAGAAGTCTCAAAAGCATTCTGGGTGATGTCTGTAATTTCTAACTATGAGTTATATTACTCATTAACTCTTGCCTTTTAACTTCAAAGATGTGAGAACTTCCTGCTGGCTGCATTACTGCACCTGTTATTAGATACACTGAGACCTCACAATACTCTGGCAGGATTTGTGATGCTTAAGACAACTTTTAGATTACAGTGTGGCTTTGAAGGTTTTCTCAAAGATGAAGTAGGTCCAAGAAGGGAGTGTAAAAAGAGTTCAAGTCAGAGTCTTCGGTCTAGTATCTGATTCTGCTATCAACTCTATAAAGAATAAGGATTTAGAATGGTTCCCTTTTAAATTATACAATCTGACTATAGCTAGGCTCTCCTTCTAGTTACCTTCTAAGCTCCTCTTTGTAAAGCCACAGAACCAGTATGAATGAAATTTGCCTCCATGTTATATAGAATATGTGGGGTACAAATTTAAATGTAAGCTTGCAGTGGTACTCACCTGGGAGTGTATCTATTAGAAACATCTCTAAAACTTAAAAAAACCCAGATGCAGTGACTTAATTTCAAACCTACTACACCAGAATATCTAGTAGTGGATGTAAGCATAGCTCTACAAATGATTCTGAAGTGCAATCTCAGCTGGAAAATGCTGTATTTAGAGGGTAAAAATAAAACGCATTTCTTTGTTTTATGACTAATATAGTATGAGGATTCAGAAAATACTGACAGACTAGCCTCCTTCAGAAGTTCTTTCACATCAGAACTATTAGACTCATTACCTTTTGAAGATAATCACTTTAAGGCTACTTAAAAGACTTGTTTAGAATTTCTTAGATATTATAAAAAGTGTGCTTCTGAGTATAAAAGTCTCTTTGGGAGATGTAGCTATAATTTATTATAACTACTTATACAGAAAGATTGCCACACCAGTTTCATTCTGTGCCTAGTTTCTTGCATGACTGCCCATAAAGTGGCCAGTGCTACTGGTGAAAGACATAGACAGAGGCCCACTAAGAAAGTCTGCCTCTTTGGTCAGAGATTATTGCACAGTAATTATTTATCACCTGGGCTACATTTAAATGAGAAATCCTGTGTTTTATATTTTATTCTTCTTTTGCAGAATCACCTCAAATCCTCTGCTTAAGAAAAATTTAATTAATCAACATTATGCTGTGAAATCCTTTAATAAGACTGGGTATGAGAGCAAAGCCTTAAATGCAACACAAGCTATACACATAGTAAACAAGGTACTTCCTGCAAGTAATTATGAGATAATGGAAATGAAGTGGGAGAGGTAAGGCAAGGTAGATAGGCACTGAATTCTTTGATCCATGGCATTTCAACAACTAAAGTACTTTTATAATCTCTCATCTGCTCTAGAAATAAAGGTCTTCCTCCTAAACTGGTCAGCTACATAAAAGTCTGGTAATTAAAGAAGTGAATCCTGAATTTTCCTCTTCTGAAGGATTTCCAATAGATTTCATTTAGCCACAGGACACATCTCTTATAAACCCAATTGTAAGGTTAGATATACACTGCATATGTTATCTTGTGTATTTTCATAGGGTAGTATAAAACAGCCTTTCCATCCATCAATACCATGTCTTAAAAATTCTGCTAGACATATGGTCCACACATATGAGTATATCAAGTTGCACAGAACAGGAAGTGAGGTGTACAACTCTACAGCTAATTTTCAGTCTGTTACAAATTTAACTTAGGTTAAACACACAAAATCAAGAATAATGGCTTTTTTATCATCCAAGCTGTTACTTAAAAAGATTCCACAATGCATTATGAACAGTAACTACTCTAAGTAGAGATATTTTTAAATGCACATCGGGCTAAGAACTGAAATAGAACCACCTTGAAGCTCTTGGTAATTTGATCACATTACCGCCTAATAATTAGCCTTTCATCTTTTTGAGAAACTAAATTACCTAGCTGTGAAGCAATTTCAAAGTCCCATACCTACATCAATATCTGGATATAAGAAAATAACATCTATATTAAAATATTCTATAAAGAAATAAGCAAATATTGGTGATGACTGTCTTCTAAAGTCAGGAATGGAGAAAACCTTTAAGGGCATAATGACCTTGGCAATTCCCTTCTTTGATTTGTTTATACGGGTTTTACTTTTTAAAGAATATGTTAATTTTTCTCTACATTTAAATTGTCCTTGGTCCCATCAATGGTAATGGTTTTTAGCACAACTACTGAATGTTCTTCAGTGTTTGAGAGAATCAGGAAATTACTAACACATGGGGAATTATCAACATTTAAACAAATCCATTTAACAAAAAAGAATAGGTAAATAAACAGAATTGATATTCCATAGGAAGAACTGAAAGTAGAAAATGAAAGCATAGTTTTTAAAACTCAGGAAATAACTCCATAAAACAATGCATTATTACAAAAATGAGACAATACATGTATTTCTCTTTTAAGGAAAGAACAGAATCTCTCATTTTTCTGACTCTGAAAAATTCCTCTTTACAATATAAACCAGTTCAACATATGAATCTACTCAAAATGCTGGTTTAATAACAAAAACAGCTAGACAAGGAATTATGGAATTAAGATTACTTTGTCTGTCCTATAATGAAAAATGTTTTACAATCATCTTGTTCACAGGCCTCCTGGGAACCAGAGTATCACTGGACATATGCTAATACAAGCTCACATCTGCATGGTGGGGGAAGAGGAGGTGGGGAAAGGCAAGAGCTGTGAGACACAGAAACTGAGCTTTTACAGTTCCTCTGACACACACACAATTACCAAGGCCTTGAGCTTCAAAGCAGGTTCAAAGTTTTATTTATCCAAGGGAGTCAAGAAAGCAAGCCTAAGATAGGACAGAATCCTTCTGCAGTAGATAGCATCTAAGATAAAAACTATTTTAAAAGTATTCTGTGTATTGGGGTTGGGCTGGGTGGGGAAAGGGGGATTCGTTCTCTTTCCAAAAAGACTAACTCAGCTCAGAACTGATAAATTTAAGGAATTAAAAAAACCTAATGCCTGAAATTGTTCCTCTTTCCTTAGTAGGGTAGTTCCTGTGATGAAGTTATAAAGACAGAATTTGGAAAGCTCAGAAGAGATGATCAATTGTCCTTAACACACACCTGCACAGTAACTAGAAGGTCCAGAAAGTTCTAGCAAGCATTTAGGAGGAATGGGAAGAAAAAAGAGAGGTCACTCAAAATACAGTGAGCCCCTTCCTGACAATCATGCCCCACTCCTATTGTACTTTCTTTGTCCATGTGTCTATCTACCCTACCACCAAAAGGCTGGTTGAAGGCTGTGATTACTATGTGTTAAGTTTGTGTGCCAGTGACTAGCCAGTGGCAGATAAGGGTAGAATAAGTAGAAAGTAAGCAAAGAAACAAATAAATAAGAGGGCTTTCCAAAAAGTATCCAGTCATGCAATATGAAAAAGAGGCATGTATGGCTGGAGTTTTTCTGGACAGCCCTCATAAATACAGTTGAATGGAATACCACTTGAGGTTTCTATTTGGAATGCATAAAGTTTGCCTTAAAATGCTAAAATACACACACAGAGGAAAATAAATTAATCAGATTTTAAATGTGCAGGGAATGCTAATACAATTGGTATTTCTGAGTAGTTCCTATTTGAATTCCATGGGAATGATTTTAAAAAGTTGTATTGGGCACGTCCATCAGTATGAAGATATCAAATAATTCAGAATTGTAGTTCTACACTGACTTTGTTCTGTGTATTTTCTTCCATGATGGTTGTATATGGTATCTGCAGTTTTATCTTGCTGTTCCCACATGTAGATGAATTATGTAGAATTATTCATTTTATATAATAGCAGTGAAAGCTACACACATACAAATGTAAATACTTTCCCCCTCTCAAAAAACTACCTGCCCATTCAAATAGGTTAAATGACCAACAAAATTAGTCATCTAAGTCATCTAATGTGCAAAGGGAAGTCTGATGACATCTTCCTTTTTTTTCACTCATTCCATTTATATGTAGACCAATTCTTTATTTTGGTCCTAGCTAACTTGGAATTACATGGTCTTTACATAAGTAGCCCTTTTCTATTTCACTTAAATCTCACAGACATCCTATGAAGAAAATGTGGTAAATTTTAATAGTAATTCCATTTTACATAGGAGACAGAGACCCTGAGATGTGTGACTTTTCTTAGGTAACAGGGTTGCCCAAGTAATATAACCAGATCTCTCAACTGCAGAATCACTGCTCTCTTCTTTATACTAAGCTGACTAGATTCTCTGCCTCTGTTCTTCTTCCCTGTCATTCATATGCTTGCCAAAGTTATTCTCTGTGCTCCCTACCCATTTTGGTCAACATTTACTTTTTCCAGCAATTCTGTCACTCTTCCAGAATATAAATCCCCCGTTCCTGCTACACAGGCAGCTAGTTTATTCTGTTCTACACACCTCTTGGTTCCCATCAGCTCTGTGAATACCATCTTTTCAGATTTCCTACCATATGTCCCTCTCTCTAGTTCTTGACCTCTGTCTGATAGGGGCCACCTGAGGCATTACTTTTTAAAAAAGTGATATATAGTCATTTTAAACAAATATAACAACAAACTAAAAGAAGTACAGAAATATATGAAGAAAAAGTATTCATATATCCATAGCAGATAATACACATATGCATAATTAAGAATATTTTTCTGCAACTTCATTTTTAATTTTATATAGTGGACTTTTGTTAACACATAGATATACTTCATTTATTTTAATAGCTGCATAGTATCCCATCCTATGATGAATCATATTTAAGTTTTCCTGTACCAATGGACATTTAAGTTGGATCCAAGTATTTGCTGTTAGAAACATATTATATTGAACACCTCTTGTTTTTGCCTGACCTGCATCCTTTTCTTTCTTCTTCTGATAACAACACCTTGCTCTTCCAGTGGAAAAGAACATTTCCTAAGTGTTACTTCATGTGGTTAAAGCAGATTCAAATCATTCCTCACTGCATCCCCAAGGATATGCTCAAGCCAGGTTGATCAGAGTATTCTACCCCACTACCTGGGGAACTAGTTTGAAGATAATGATAGTCAACTCCAGGACTCCTGTGGAACTGCAGATAAGGAGCAATCCCTACCCTTACACCCACCCTGAAGGAGTTAGCCTGAAGCTGCCAGAGACTACCACATGAGAATAGGTAGATTAACTATCTGAGAATGAAACTAACACAGAGAAAGCAGAGTTGAGAGAAACAGAGAGATAGACAAATAGACCATATAACCTGAGGACCAAGGACAGTGCTGGTCCTAGATTTGGCTGGCCTGGGGTGAGAATATTGCTGGACTTCTCAGTCTTGTAAGCCAAGAAATTCTTCTCCCACCCACCTTTCCTCTTAAATGAGCTTGAACTCTATCATTGGAAAATGAAAGTGCTTAGACAAATATGCATATAATAGTGCAAAAAAATTCTTGTCCCTACATTTTGGGGCAAGAATGCAAATGTGTCTTGAAGGTAAATTCTCTGAGGAAGAAATGCTGAATCAAGGGGAATGCATGTTTAATGTTTTAGTACATACTGACAAACTGTCAGAGTTCTAAATCCTCTTTGGTCCCTGTCTGTTTTAAGTTGTGGGCCTATTTTCAACATTTAGTACTATAGTGCTAATTACTAGTATCCAGGCCCATATAGTACTCAAAAAATGCTTTCAGAACCTGTCTTAACCCGTTATTCCCAAAGCCCCAGCACTAAGTTATTTCCTTTTTTACACTTAGCCAAAGTGTATTTGGAGGAAATCTAGCTTTTTATCCAGATTATCATTGATATCTCAAAGTCAGAAGAACCTTTCCTACCCCATTATTTGTTCAATGCTACAATTAGAAAATTTCACTCAAAGAATACTCTTAATCTCAAAAGCCTGTTGGCCCTTAAACTGCGTTATAGTTTATGCAATGTTTTTATATAGGCTCTCTCATTTAATCCTAAAAAGCACACATAAGCATTACTATTCCCGTTTTAGAGGTAAGATAATTAATCTGAAGGGACTTGCTCAGGTCACGTAGTGAGTGGTACAGACTTAAAATCCCAACTTCTACCTCCAAGTCTCAGGCTCTTTTGCTAAATCACATGCACCTATCTGTGCCCTAAATTCAAGGTCACATTACTTTGACAGGAAATTAACTGATTTTATAAAGATTCAGTAAAACATAGTCTATATGTGAACCTAATGAACAATCACAAAATATTAATAATGTTTATAGATGAAAAAGAAAGAATAATTTTTCCCTTACAAAAGTACATGTAAGATTACATCAGGAGTGCATTAGTGGTATTTTTAAAACATAACTACCAAAAGTCAATCCTCAAATGAAGCCTAATAAATTAACACATCATTTAGACATTCAGAAGGCAACCTGGCATATGCTTTAGATTAATACAGAAAGTATAAAAAGCAGGTAAGCATACATTTTCATTAATTGTGGGCTCATTTAACAAATTGTTCCCAGAAGTCTCCTGACTGAGAAAAACAAAACCAAACCCACTAAGGCACACAGTCTAATCATAGTACAGAAGCAGAGTGCCCCCATTACTGAATTCCCTTAATATTGTACTACCCTCTCCTTAAGCATAAAAATAGCCCTGGGAGAATAAAGTATCAAATGTCACCCTCACCCTGATTTTCTGAATGGGAAAACAGAAGTTAAGACTGGTTTGCCAGAGAACAACTGGTCAATGGAACAGATGCTACAGCCTGCCATATTTTTCTCATCTGAGCTTTCACCCAAATCTCTCTGCAGTCAGAACAGATGTGACTTGATGGAACATTTACTGTGGAGGCAAGAAGACTTGCAAGGATGCAAAGTGAACTCATTTATACTGCTGATTTTTCAGTTAGTCTGAGTAATAACTGCTGCAATGTCCCTGTTTCCCAGTTTCAAATTCAATGAAGTTCAAAGTATCTGGTGGTCAGTCTGTCCATTCATCAAACACCATGAGTGAAAATACAGTACTGTGGGAACAGTAAAGAGGGGCACCTAACCTTGACTGAAGGGAATGGAGAAGGCTTCACAGGGCAGGGGTCACAGGCTGAGTCTTGAAGGATGGTTAAGAGCTGAATAGGCTGGAGTGGGGAGAGTGAATCTTGCAGGCTGAGGGAGCCGCAAGCATATAGGTAGCTAAAAGCAGAGAGGCAAAAAAGCAGGGTAACAGCTCTCTGAAATTAGAAAAACTAAGACTATTTTGCTCTCACATGGAGTTTCTTTTCATTCTGAACCACTGGTTGGTTAAGCAAATGTCTCTAAAAATTATGGCAGAGGTAATTAATAAAGTTGAAAAGGCAAAGATATCTGAGTAAATAAAAAGAAAATCAAAATTCAGAAAAAGTAAGGATTTATTTGAGTATTATACACCCATATTGCCTTAGTACATTTTCAATAACCGTTTCACAGGAAATATTTTCTTCTAAGTATACACTAGGAACACACTATTGCATTACTGCAGCACTATCTAACAAATACAATGCAAGCCACGAATGAGAACCATGAATTTAATTTAAAATTTTCTAGAAGACACGTTTTAAAAGTAAAAAGAAACAGGTAAAACAAGTTTAATAATACGTTTATTTCACTCATATCAAAAATATCATTATCCCAACATGTAATTAAATAATCTTAAAATTACTGAGCTATTTTACATCCTTTTTGGAAGGTACTAAATCTTTGGAATTCAGTATGCATTTTATACTCACAGAGCATTTGAATTAGCCACATTTTAGGTGCTCAACAGGCTCATATGGCTAGTGGCTCAAGTCTGTAAGGAGTTATGAAAGATAAATAGGCTGCTTTATGTACAAAAGTGGAGCAGGAAAGAGGTTGTATACTTGGCAATCTGCGTGATCCCAACCAAGAAGCTTATTCCAACCCACAACTCTCTCCTTCCTCTAAACTCTCCAGAACAGCTGTGTTTTTAGAAAATAAGTTAGAGGCAGTGTCTATTCTTGACACCACTGTATCCTCAGAGCTTAGCTTAAATCAGTACTTAACCAAAGTGGGATGTTCAGTGAATACCTCTTTAATAAATGCGTGAACTGACACATATCAGTCTCTGGACCTTTGCTTTTTTTGTACTTGGAAGGTTTTCTTTACTTTTCTATTTGGACATGTCCAAGTAAATCATACTCCTTTTTGAAAGTCCAGTCTCATGATTCTCAATAAAGCCTTCCCCGTTTCCAATTCGACACCATTTTTCCATTCAAAACTTCCACATCATTTTGTATGTGCCTTTAAAAAAATAACATTTCACTGCTTTAGTTTGCATTATAGTTACTCAGACATATTAGTGAGCTCCTTAAGAGTAGTACAACAATGCCTTACAATCACTAAACATTAAATTTTCCTTCCAAGGGGGCACTAGTCTTTTGAAGGTCAGGGACCACCTTATTTATAACTCTGTGGTTTTTCAAATTAATCAGCACAGTGCTATGGCCACAGCTGATGCTCACTATGTTTTTGTTAGTGAAAACTTCATCTCTTTGCATTATGACTAAAGTAATTATTAGTAAGAGACTGCCACAGGCTATTAAGAAAGGATGAATTAAAGCAGTATGAAGTATAAGGAAAAAGAAAAATGTAGGGAAAAGTTAAAAGTGTGTCACACTGCTGAAAGAGTGCAGAGCTGAAAAACTCTTAAGTGGGTGGAATATAAATTACTTGCTTAGGAGTTGTGGAAAGAAGATGTCACAAACGTTAAAATTTCACCTTTTTCTTGGTTTTCGTCTTTAGCATGCTTATGGATAAGTTATATTCTACAAATACAAAAGGGTTTAGCTAGCAACTAGATTACTGTTTTGATGGTAGATGTATGGCGTTTTCTATCTTCATGTAGTTTGTAATTGGAACTTGAGAAAAATATTCTCTCCCGTCAATGACCGACAAACACTGAACAGAAATTTGTTCAGTTTTAATACTAGACAGTGGATACAGGCTTCCACCTTCTCATAACCCACAGGAATACTTCATTCAATGACTCACCTCTTTCATTCCACAGTTTCCCATAGCTTTGGGGATGCTAAATATTACCCTCCTTCTTAATGATTAACCTTGACACACTGAGTTAGGAAGGGTAGTGAATGAGGGCTGTGGTCAGTCTTTTGATGGTCACTGAGCTTACTCTAGCCCTTAGTTGGGACTGAAACTTCTCTGTCTTTGATCTCCTTAAGCATTCTCTAAAGGCAGTCACACAGCTAATTCTTAATGTCTGGAGAATGGCTGTGAGGATATGAAAGGAAGAGAAACATGCAGGTACACAGTAAGAGAGAGGTGAATAAAGACAGAAAAGTATGACCTAGAATTAAAAGGGAGAAAATGGCATCAAAACCCTGAGGGTCTGTGTCGATTAAAAGCAAGCTCCCACTGACAGGCTGTGGTGACTGACCTTTTCCAAACCTCTGCCTGAATAAGCACTATACAGTACCAGTTTTTGGGAACTAATTACAACTCTCCAGTCCAGTCCACTTACATGTAAGTTAGTTGGGTCTGTTTTTATAAACTTAACTTCTATTTTTCATGAAGTTCCTTCATAAAAGACAAAATACAAGTTAACAAATTCTGTCTTCACACTGAGCAAATATCACTAGCAGTTCTGCTCTGAAAAAACAATGGACTGAAGGTGTTAGTACTTTGTGTTCCTGTGAGATGCATGCAGACCAAACAATTTCTATAATAAACTCACAACACTATTTGCAATTAAAGAAATTATTGTCCCAACAAGTCTTCACCAGCAAAATATTTAAAATAGATTTTTCCCCACAGGAGGGAGAGGAACAAATTTTATGTATGTGATTAAAGGTAATTACTCTACATGCCTCATATGACTTAGAGCTATTTGAAAGTTTTAAGAGGCAGAGAAGAGCCACATGGGGCTAGGCTCTAATAGATAAGCAAGTCTCTTACATCATTACATATAAACTTTTATTGCTTATATTCCACTTGTACCATAAAGTACCTTATTAGCCACAACATGAGTTGTCTCGCTGCTCTAAACTGTGGAAGGATACACAGCCAAAAGTGCACCAAGTGTTTGGCTTTAGAAATATCAGTTCCTTTTTTGGCTAACTAGTGTAATTAGTTAATGAAGGTTAAGGTCATGATGTTTCATCCTTGGAAGAACAGACAGGAACTCATGGTGCTATCACCACTAAATTAGCTCCATTAAAGATTAGCAATTATTAGCACTGAGTATGTGAATCATACCTTTCCAAGCCCAGTAAATGAAACAATCCTTTCGATTTTTTCCTCATAAAATTAAGCATTAGTCACAGATTGGCTTATGTTGTAACATCAAGGGAAGCATTTAAATGTCTTTTTAAAATTTTTCTGGACAACGTAGGTGGATTTGGAAGCATAAAAGTATGCACACACACTCTTTAAAAGGAAAAGATGATGACCACAGTATGTCTTCCATTATCTGAAGTTCATATACTGTAAGGCAGAGATGCTGTTCACATACCAATCTCAGGTTCTTGCTACTTACTCACCAACTCAAGCACACTTTCATAATTAAGGTTCTGCTCCCCAAAAGGAGGAACTACAATAGTGCTGCTCCTTCTGCAAAGAATACACAAAGGCTCAGATATTTTCAAACATCCTCCTCACCTTTTAACCCAGAGGACAGGACTCCATCTTCTTTGTTTTGAATATGAGGCTTCTGCTGTTGCTCTAATATTTACTTATTTCAAATATGCCACTCACGGTGAAAGAAGCAAGTCCTTCAGAGGGTGAAAGTTTGGCAGATGTATTTTTAAACCTGAATTCATCATTCTAGACCTCCTCAAAGTATGAGAAGGTCTGCCTCTCTTAACACAGGCCCTAAGTAAAATTTTCTCTGAAGTTATTCTTGTTTTCCTCTTAAGATTATTCTTGATAGTAAGTACAATTAATACAGGCACAGTTAGTTGTGAAAGAGGCAGTTTTCTTTCTGGGAGTACTCACTGCCCTATGCTGGGATACCACACAATTGTTTTCAGCCTCTTCTCCCCACTTTGAGAATCTCAAGATGTTGATTCGTCTTAAGGAAAAATGTTTTGCTTTTTAGCCAATGCTATATGAAGAGAAAGAAAGGTAATGTCTGTAAGCTCACCATTCTCCTATCACACTATCAACTATTTTCTCTTAGGTTTTAAAGCCATATTCTCAGAGAAGCCAAGTGGTGAACTCCACATGATTCTGCATCCCCTGAATAAGGTCCTTGGGCCAGAACTGAAAAGCTGTTTCAAGCTGAGTCAGTCAGTTCCTTTTCCAGGGATGTGCAATTTGGACACAGGGCTCCAGTCCATCTCTGCTGAGGTTTAAATTGATAAGGGCTGCTTCAAAGGCCTTTTCTCACCAAATGTAAGGAGAAGCTGAGAAGGCTGGTAATGTGGAGAAAATGAAGAGGGCTAACAGAAGCTGAGTCAAGAGATTTTATGACCCTAAGCAGGAGAGTCAAATAAAGTGTCAGAGTCTGGAAGAACTGGACAGAAGGCCAGGTTCCTAGAGGCTTTCCAAGTACTTTGTTCTAATTCCTAGTGAGAAAACAGGTAAACAGCTAACATGGTACTAGGTCAAGTCTTTCATAAAAACTGGTAAAATGAAGAAAGAGTGTGATGTGGAATGGCATAAGAATCAAATTTACTTACTCAAATTTATTTATCAATATATGCTTGGCCAAAAAAGTTTAAGAAAATAAAAAATTACCATAAAACATTTTGCTGATATATACTTCACTATATAAACTCTGCACCACTGTATATATAATACATCCATGCTATGCAATACATATTTGCTGAACATGATCATATACACAAATCCAGGTGGACTGTACGCTATACTCTGATCAATTTAGGAAATTTTTCAACACTTTGATATAGTCCCATTCATTTATTTTTGCTTTTACTTCCCTTGCCTTTGAGGTCAGGTTCATGAAGTCTTCCTTGAGTCCTAGGTCTATAAGTTTAGTACCAATGTTTTCTTCTATACAGTTTATTGTTGCAGGTCTTATATAAAGGTCTTTAATCCATTTTGAGTTAATTTTTGTATATGGAGAGTGTTCACAGCTCAGGTTCATTCTTTTGCATATGTTTTTCCAGTTTTGCCAGCACCACCTACTAAAGAGGCTATCTTTTCTCCATTGTATGTTTTTTGCTCCTTTATCGAAAATTATTTGTCCATAAATTTGTGGGTTTATTTCTGGGTTTTCAGTTCTATTCCACTGGTCTCTATTTCTGTTCTTCTGCCAGTACCAAGCTGTTTTGACTACTGATGCTTTGTAATATAAATAGAAGTCAGGAAGTGTAATGCCACCAGCCTTATTCTTTTTATGTAGTATTGCTTTGGCAATTCAAGGTCTTTTATGGTTCCATATAAATCTAATAATTCTTTTATCTATTTCATGAAAGTATGATTGTGGGATTTTGATGGGTATTGCATTAAATCAACACTTTGACTATGTGTAATTTTCATCTGTGTGCTAACTTTAGTTCCTAATCTCATGTCACTCCATTGTATTTAACACTGTCTTTGGAAGAACTGTCACTCTTGAAATCTTAGCTTTTTAAATAAGATATCTATAAACTAATAGATAGGTGTGATCTGTGACAGTTGTTGGTAGTACAGTCATACCTTGGTACTCAACTGCTTTCAAATTCATCGAATTTGGTACTCAACACATTCTGATGTGAAAACTTTGTCCTGGTACTCGTCATTTGTTTGGTACTCATCGTGCTTCCGGGAACCAATTAAGGACAAATACCAAGGTATCTCTGCATTATTCCTTATGGGAAAAGTCTGTTTGGTAGTCATCATTTTTGGTACTTGTTGCACCTCCTAGAACCAATTAACAATAAGTACCAAGGTGCCACTGTATAGTTATTTGACTGATTGATTATAAGATTATCCCAGCAGCGAAATGAAATTAAAATACAGTGTTCTGAGAGGTATCTCAAGATTTTGAACAAAGCCTCTAGACTCAAATTAGATTACCAAGTTCCCAAAATGACAGTGCCTTAGCATGACCAATTATCACACAGATGGGCCCCAGCAACTTATTCTATAACATTTTTGTTATCTTCCTAAAATAGTTTCAGTATTTCAATTATTATTATTATTATTTTTTTGCTTTTTGGTATGTGGGTAGTTCCCTGGCCGGGAATCGAACCCAGGCCGCAGCGCTAACAGCGTCAGCGCCGAAGCCTTAAGCCACTACACCATCAGGGAACTCCCTCAATTATTTTTCAATCATAACATTCAACTTGACATTTAACTCATTTTTCTTCTTTAGTATCTCATCTCTCAAATCCACATTGGATAATAAAGCTAAAAGAACCTCCACAGTGTTTGAAATTTATACCTTCCTATTTCATAAACAGGTTCTCATCTCACCACTAAATAAGGAAAATTTTAATGAAAAATATATAAATAAAAGGCTAAATATACATGGTTAATAGTCATTGAGTGGACAAATTAAATCTTCCTTTTATATATTCTTCTAAACATTCACTGATAGTTTTCTTCAGGATTTAAAAAATTTTTTTTGTTTGTTTTTTTGTTTGCTTTTTGGTATGTGGGTAGTTCCCTGGCTGGGAATCGAACCCAGGCCGCAGCGCTGACAGCGCCAGCACCAAAGCCTTAAGCCACTACACCATCAGGGAACTCCCTTAAAAAATTTTTAAGTGAAAAAAGATTTTTTTCTATGGGCAAGCCACACATAGATAATTGGAAATTCCTTCTCTAAAGTTATTCTCTCTTTTTAGGGATCAGAGTAAGAGATCTAGAGTACTATCTTTACTGAACTCTAACTGTTAAGAGTGGAGCCAAGCAAAAAGTTGACAAGATATGACCCTTGGGGTTCAATGTGATTGTGTCCAAATAATTCTAATATTATAGCCAGTATACTGATAAGAACCACACATATTTCCTACCTTCAAAGGGCTTAAATTCCAGAACTTCCATGGAGTTCTTGGATGCTCTAAGTTCATAGGTACTAGTAAATACTCACATATATGGCTCTAACTGTATACCAAATCCTTATAAAAATAATTTGGGGGACTTGTTCTAATACCTTGAATTATTCATTCATATCTGTATTCTGCTTCCTTAACAGAGTTAATCAAGAATTGCTAGTACAAGCAAATAAAGAAGAGGCTGAGAGTTTGGAAAGGAGAGTGTACTCATGAAAGAAAAGAAGCTGCAACTTAACTTGGTGATCTCACTGCCAGTGAAATACTCCTCTAAGACTTTATATGAGGTCTGACAATTAAGTCTGCAAACTTGCCACCATATGCTTACGTTGGCAGCACTGTACAAACAACTCGGTAAAGTTTCATATATCTGTGTCTCACAGCTGTGTTCATGTCGACGTGTGGCAGTGTCTTGCTAAGTGGTGTTCATTATTGTTGTTATGTGCTTTTGAGTGCTGTTGCGAGAATGTTGGAGTTTAAATTAGAACAATCAATAAACATTAAATTTTCTTGTTAAACTTGGCAAGAATGAAAGCAAAATCTGGGACATGTTAGTCCAAGTTTATGAGGATAATGCCACAAAGAAAATGGCAGTTTACAAATGTATTAAACGGTTTTCTGAGGTGACAGAAAATGTCACTGATGAAGAAAGGTCAGGGTGACTAGTAGCAAGCAGAACTGATGAAAACATTGCAAATATTTATCTAATTGTGTGTCAAAATCGTCAGCTGACTGTGAGAAGCATAACAGACCAAGTAAATATCAATAGAAAAACAGTCAGAAAACTCTTAACTGGAAATCTTGGTATAAGAAAGGTGTGTGCAAAAATGGTCCTGAAGGAGTTCACTGATGAACAAAAAGCAAAGAAGAGTCAAAGTATGCCAAGATCTTTTGGAGAGGCGAGACAATGTTTTCTGCCATGTTATTATTGGTGACAGAACATGGGTGTACCAATATGTCCCTGAAACAAAGCGTCAAAGTGCATAATGGAAGTCAGCCAATTCTCCATGACTAAAAAAGTTCTGTCAGTCCAAATTAAGATTCAAAATGATGTTGCTAACCCTTTTTTGATATCAGAGGGATTGTTCATTATGAATTTGTGCCAACTGGACAAACAGTCAACCAAGTTTACTATTTGGAAGTACTGAAAAGGCTAGGTGAAAAAGTTAGATGAAATTAACCTGAACTTTTTGCCAACCATTCATGGCTCTTGCATCATGACAATGTACCAGCTCACATGGTACTATGAGGGAGTTTTTAGCCAGTACAGAAATAACTGTATTGGAACACCCTCCCTAATCACCTGATCGGGCCCCCAATGACTTTTTTCATTACTTGAAGATAAAGGAAATACTAAAAGGAAGAGATTTGGGTGACATTCAGGACATCAAGGGTAATATGAGGACCGCTCCAATGGCCATTCCAGAAAGAGTTCCAAAATTGCTTTGAAGGGTGGGCTAGGCTCTGGAGTCAGTGTATAGCTTCCCAAGGAGAGTACTTCCAAGGGTACCATAGTGATGATATTCAGCAATGCGGTATGTAGCACCTTTTCTAGAATGAGTTTGCAAACTTAATTGTTAGACCTCGTGTCCTGAGATTTCATCAATTTAACAGACATTTGTTGAGTCTCTCCTTTAGATCTAGTGATGTGGTCCAATACTATAATGAATACAAGATTCTTCTTGCCTTTCAAAAGCTCAAAACCCTGTAGCATAGTACATTGTGAAAGGTCTATAGCAGTGGTTCTCAACCTGTGGGTCGTGACCCCTTTGGGGGTCGAATGACCTTTTCACAGGGGTTGCCTAAGACCATCGGAAAACACATATCAGATATTTACATTATGATTCATAACAGTAGCAAAATTACAGTTATGAAGTAGCAATGAAATTTTATGGGGGTCACCACAACATGAGAAACTGTATTAAAGGGTTGTGGCAATAGGAAGGTTGAGAACCACTGGTCTATAGTGAGAGTAACGTGGCTTTCTCTCTGAGTCCTGTCATTATAGTGCTTCAAAGATGGCACGTCTGAGGTCATTTCTATACTCTGCAAACTTAATGGGAGTGATAATAAGGAGGTTTGGTCACTGCCATGCTAGGGCAGGGGTCAGTAAACTATAGTCCAGAGATAAAATCTAGCACACCTACTTTAGTATGATTAGAGAACTAAGAATAGTTTCTACATTTTAAAATATTTGAACAAAATTTAAAGGAAAGATTTTGTGATACAAGAAAATTACATAAAATTCAAATTTCAGTGTCCATGAATGAAGCTTTCTTGGAATACAACTCATCTGTTTCCATATTGTTTATGGCTGCTGTTGTACTACAAGGACGGAGATGAATAGATGCAACAGAGACCAATGGCCCACAAATATTGTCTACCTGTTCTTTTACACTACCTGGTTTCATAAGAAATCTCATCTTCCACACTGGAGAAAGGAAGTCACCCAATTATATGTATCCTTCTTTTGGGGGGCACTGATATTCACTAACTTTCCTACAGAACACTGTAATAAACCTTGTGATGTTTCAGAAGTTCAGCACTAGTAACACCACTTCCTTTAAGGATATAGAAATGAATCCAGTCATGATAAGGACCAAACATTAACTGAACCAGTTGGTCTGGTCCTTGCATAATGGTTTCAACTCCATTTTACAAAAGAACAAAAATAGGTATGGCAATCTGATCTTTTTTCCCTAGGGTTCTTTTCCTAGGTATTAGAAGACAAGTGGACCCTCCAAACTGGCACTGAAGGCTGTGGAGCTGTGGAAGTAAAAATGTTCATTTTCATCAAAGAAGCTCGCATGAGTATAACTGTTTTTCAACCTGACCATGTTCAACTCCTCTGAGAGAAACAAACACCTCCCTCAAGATGTGATGGGTTGACCATAGCTGGAATTCTGCTCCACTGAGTCAGAGAAAGGACTGGGAAATATCAAGTGACTACTGCTTGAGCAAACATCAGAAAGTCTTCAAAAATGAAACTGTCATATCTTCAATCTGGTATTTTTTAAAGCTCTGAGAAATGTAATTAGGATATTTCCATTTCTACAGGAAAGTTAGATCTTCAGTTTCAATGTAAAACAATACTGCCTTGTGTTTATATAGCATTTTTCCCTTAAGAATTCAAGGCCCTTACAGACATTACCTCATTCAACCCAAGTAGGTCTGCAAACTCGATAAGAAACAGAAGGTTTTCCTGTTGTATGAATAAGGAAACTGAGGCACAGCATGGGTACATGGGTAACACTGAGTCACAGAAAAACAGTTGCAAGAATTAGGCTAAACTCTTCTTTTGGCTCTAATTCTTTGCTATCTCCACTTATTCACACTGCCTGTAATTAGAGATGGCAAGTGTCTAACCTCCATAGTCCTCAAAATGTAATTTCAAGGCTGCCTATTTATACTAATTAGGATCAATTTTCCCTGAATTTAGTTGCTTATGTCTCATCCCTCTGGGCAGAAAGATTTCTGGAAAACTTATAGTTGGCAAGACAGGATCTAGATTTCACTTGCTTGTACCAAGATCACTATTTCATCCTTTCTTCTCTTGTTATGAAAATTTTCTACCCAATTGGAGACCAAAAATTTTCTTCTAAATGCCCTAACCACTTCTAATTATTGGACATCTAAGTTGAGGCGTGTTACTTGTTCCCAACTACATTTGTTATTATGATTCACTTCTATTTTAAGTAAAATTCCCATATTCAGATATTTTTATTTTTACTTTTCTAGTGTACTGCCTCCTATATTTGCCAAGCTTGTTTTGTACATACTCCTCAAGAAGTTCACATTATAGAAGGATTTTGTAAATCTCACACTTTTAAGATTTTCTTCAGATTTACAATCTATTACTCTGTTGAAGCAGAATTACATTCTTGTTAATTTAACAGTTGCCCAGATTCGAAGCCCCTTTCTGGTACCAATCAGCACCTGTTATCTTTTATGATGACATATAAAACCATTCCCTTCTAGAAACTTCAAAACTGTAGTCCGATCAGCTCTAGGAACACTATCTTTATTCACAGCAGAAAAGTTTCGGTGGTGAAAAATGGCTTGCATAGGGCAGCTCTGCTCTTCTCAGTACATGTGCTGCCGAAGCAAGCACTCTGAGCTTCTCAGTTACATGAGGGCTGTCTGGAAAAAAATCCAGCCATAAATACCTCTATTTTTCATATTACATAGCTGGATATTTTCCAGACAACCCTTATATACACAGCACATGTATTCAACAGAAATGATTAATTTCTGGGAAATGGGCAAAGGAAAGAGGAATCTGTCGAGTGAATATACAACAATTTTATTCATCAGTGGGCATGTGGGGTGGGGAACGTGTTGGGGTGTTTTCTACTGCAATAATGCATCTTTTAAAAAGTATGTGTTTGGGGAGTTCCCTGGTGGTAAGGCTTCGGCGCTGGCGCTGTCAGCTCTGCAGCCTGGATTCGATTCCCAGTCAGGGAACTACCCACATACCAAAATGCAAAAAAGTATGTGTTTGACTTCTATACAACCTTAAGGTTAAGGCCTACTTTGAATATGCTGCCAAACTCACTGGTTACAATCCTCCAACATGTGAATACCTAGTACATTTAAAAATTATCTTTTTTGTGCCTGCCATGTTGAAAATTCTGCACAAAGAACAGAAAAATAGAATTGCAATGGCCAAAATGGGTCCATAAATTCTTTTTAAAGAAAAAAAAAAAAAGAAATGATTAATTTACTTTGAAAGGAAGTGTTTCAAAAACCTCTATTGCCCAAGGCTATAAAAGGTTTGAGAAGTAACAAAGGCAGCATTCCAAGGGATGAAATTTGGGGGTACTATGTGAAACAGAAAATCCTTCTTTTTCCACTGGGGGGAAGGTCTGGGCCTTGGCTTCAATTAAACATGCTGATGTCTATCTTTTAATTAGGTAAGGGATATGGGTGGAAGGCCCAGGCATCCACTGGGTATACGTATATGTATACATACAAGACAAAAATCTGTACAAAAACATGGGACAAATACATTCCTAGATCAGGTTTGTTTACTATGTGACCATGGGTAAGTTAGTTACTAAACTTCCCTGAACTCAAAAATGGGAAAAATAACATAACATATAAAGTACCTACTGGGTACTTAAGTTCACTTGCATTCTCTGCCCGATATGATTTTGCCTGGGATTTGTTACACGGTGAAATTTCAATTAAGTGTCCTGCTGTCTGTTTAAATTTGAGGATTAGCATCTTCTTTATAAGAAAGCCAAAGCAGAATGGTCATTGGATGAGAAGAGCTGCTGGAAAGCCAGGAAATGGCAGCTCAGGCTTAGATCACTATGATATATTTATTCCTAGAGCCCTTGAGAATTTTTCCCAGGCACATTGCTAGGAAGGAGTGCAAGTGTTTAACCAGAGCAACATAAGTTCCTCCACTATATTTAGGACCTCTCAATAGAATTAAGAAGAGTCTAGAAGCAAAGAGATTATTGTAGTGTCCATTTATGTTATAGTTAGGCCTTCCCAAATGCTAAATGAAGTGGTGGGAATTATTACCATAATTCATTCTAGTACTCTTACTAAAAATGTCAAAGTTATTGTTCAAAACCACTGTTCCTAAAAAACAGTCAACTCTGAGAACAGTAATAGAGGTCAACTTCATAGCTCCTTCTAGCTAAGGTTAGAGGTCTCCATCATATTTTATCTGCAGGCAACCCCCGCACAACACGGCACTTCCAGAACATGGTTTGAGAATCGGGGCAAACCCTTGTACAACACGGCACTGTAGAACACAATTTCACTCCAACAGTTTGAAAATCAGAGAAATCCCCAAACAACCTGGAGCATAATAAAGGCTTCAAAGAGCAAACAGTATCTCATTTGAAATTAGGGAAATCCCTGAAAAATGTGGAACATAATAAGAGCTTTCTTTTTGCTCTCTTTTTTTTCTTTCTTTATAATAAGAGCTTTTAAGAGCAAAAGACACCTCACTTGAAATTTTTAATTTGAGCATGGATGTCATATCAGATTTGATTGCAGAATTTTAAAATTTATTAGAATTTTAAATCCATTTTGATCATGAAAAAGTTGCAGCAGGTTTTAAGGCATCAAAAGACCGCATAACATTACTTATGTACAATAATGCTTCAGGAAATCACATGGTAAAACCTATGCTGGTTTGTAAATCTCTCACTCCTCGTGTAATGAAAACATAAATAAGAGTAATTTACCTGTATATTGGAAAGCAAATAAAAAAGCTTGGGTAACTACAGAATTATTTAAAATGTGGTTTTTAAAATGTTTTGTACTAAGTGTGGAAAACTACTTAAAGCAGAAAAATCTAGATTTTCAAGTTCTACTAATATTGGATAATGCACCCAGCCATCCAAAAGATTTAAATCACCCAAATGTCAAAATAATTTTTTTGCCACCAAACACAACTTCTTTACTTCAACTGTTAGATCAAGGAATTAAAGCTACATTTAAGACTAATTACATCAGGAAATTGTTATAATGGGTTTTGAATAAAGTTCACAAAGAATCTATACAAGTCATGGAGGCATGGAAACTTTTTACAATTCTGGACTGTATTTATCTCATAAATTTATCCATCAAAGAAAGAAAACCGACGACATTTTGTGCTTGTTGGAAAAATATATGGCTGGAGTCAATTCAAAGTGAAAATCTAATCGAGCCAGCAGGAAACACAATGGATGCATAGTAGAACTTGTTAATTCTCTAGGAGGGGAAGGTTTTGAAGATATGACTATTGAAGATATCCAAGAATTACTGGTGGAAGAAGAAACTGATGAAGCAAATGTGGTGGAAATGACATCTGGAAGGTGCCAAGATAATTCAGGGGACGACAGCACAGGTGAAAATGAAGGAGTTAAACATTTTACTCTGAAAAGCATAGAGAAAGGCCTAGACTTAGCCCAATAGTTGGAGCTATATTTCCTAAATTAAGATCCTTCCATTGAAAGAAGCATAAAGTTTGAGAACTTCACAAGTGCTTAGCACCACATAACAAAATTCATAAAGATTTCTCAGCTAAAAGCAAGCAATCTAAAATAATGGATTTTTTTTTGCAAAAAGTACAGAATAGAAGTCAAGATTATGCTGAAGGAAGTTCAGAGGATGAAGATTCCTTGTCAAAAAGAAAACACCCTTGGTTAATGGTGCTTAGTAGTGATGACTAAGAAAATATTACATAATAAATATTGATATGTTATACTTTTGGTGAAAATTGCTTTAATAAAGATATTTCTGGATGTGAGGGTGATGTGGCTGCGACATCTGTCACCCCCTTGATCGCCAGGGTTGATTCGGCTGATCTGGCTGGCTAGGCGGGTGTCCCCTTCCTCCCTCATCGCTCCATATGTGTCCTTCCTGAAGCTGCGTGCTCGAAGAGGAAGACCTTCCCTGAAAGAGGACAGGACTGTTCTTCGGTCAAGCAGCGGTTCTCACCCTTCCTAATGCCGCGGCCCTTTAATACAGTTCTTCATGTTGTGGTGACCCCCATAAAATTATTTTCGTTGCTACTTCATAACTGTAATTGTGCTACTGTTATGAATCATCATGTAAATATCTGATATGTGTTTTCCGATGGTCTTAGGTGTCCCCTGTGTAAGGGTCGTTCGACCCCCAAAGGGGTCGCGACCCACAAGTTAAGAACCGCTGGGTCAAGGGTATATGAGTAGCTGCACTCCCCTGCTAGAATCTCCAAAACAAGTTCTCAAGATATTTCTCTTAATTATAAAAGTATAATAGTATGCTTTTTAAATTTTTGGAACCCACCTCCCTTTTTTGTACTAGTTCTGTTTCGTATAACACAGATTCACATAATACGGTATTTTAAGGAACCCAACAGCCATGTTATACGGGGGTTACTTGTACTTGCACCCTTATTTTTGTACCTAGAGTTCTATTTCTTTCCAAGTGCCTATTCTCCATCCTCTATCATTTGTTCCTGTCCTTGATGAATCATTCCCTCTTCCTCCCTCCCTTCTCCTGCCACTTACACTACATGCTTGTTCCTGGTTTATTCATCTTTTATGTACTTACCAAATATACACTATACTAGGCCTTTATCATGTAGCCAGTCCACACCTAGGTACAACCCTTCATGCTTATATTGCCCCTCTACTATGTTTAGGCCTCCTGTCTGTTTAGGCCACTGGTTTTGCCTCTCTCGCCCCAAACTTGTCATCCACTAAGTCCTGACCCTGTGTATTAGAATATAAGAATCAATGTGATACACCACATAAACAAAATCAAAGATAAAGACCATATGGTCATTTCAAATGATGCAGAAAAAGCTTTCGACAAGGTACAACATCCATTTATGATCAAAACACTAAATAAAATAGGTATAGAAGGAAAGTATCTCAACATAATAAAGGCCATATATGAGAGACCCTCGGCTAACATCATACTGAATGGGGAAAAGCTGAAACCTATTCCCCTCAAATCAGGAACAAGACAGGGAT
>PVJL010004949.1:0-118440 GCA_004026885.1 Lyroderma lyra
GTGGGCCGTGGCAGGCCGTGTGGGAGCAGTGGGGCCATGGCGGGCCATGGCGGGCCGTGCGGGAGCAGTGGGGCCGCGGCGGGCCGTGCGGGAGCAGTGGGGCCGTGGTGGGCCGTGCGGGAGCAGAGGAGCCGTGGAGAGCAGTGACAGCCATGGCTCCGTGCTTTTGCTCTTTGCAACTACAGGGAATAGGATTCTGCCCCAGGCCTCATGGGTCAGACTCTGGGCAGAAAAACAGAGAGAGGCCAGAGCTATGCAAGTTACTACGTCTGTGCACAAATACACAGGAAGGAATTGAAAAAACTAACAAGCTGTTAGAACTAACAAGCAAAATGAACAAGGTTGTAGGATACAAAATCAAATGCGGAAACCAATTGTATCTCTATGTATGAGCAATGAAAAAAAAATCCAAAAATGAAATTTTAAAAAATACGTACATTCAAAATAACATTCCCCAAAAAGAGCTACTTAGAAAAAATATTTAATAAACAATGTGAAAGATTTATACATTGAAAACTACAAAACATTATTGAGAAAATTTAAATAAAACATAAATAAATATGTATGTTAATGAATTAGAAAACTCATTATTGTTAAGATGTCAGTTCTCCCCAAAGTGATTTATAAATTTAATGCAATCTCAATCAAAATGCCAGCAGGCTTTTATTATAAAAATGGACAAGCTAATCCTAAAATGCATGTGGAAATTCCAAAGACCTAGAACAGCCAAAATGATGTTGAAAAAGAACAAAGTTGGAGGACTTAATTACTGATTTCAAAACTTGCTATTATACAAAGCTACAGTTACCAAGACAGTTTGGTATTGGCATAAGGATGGACATATAGATCAGTGGAACAGAACTGAGACTCCATGAACAGAGCCACACTTGTGGCGGTTCCTTGTGTCTGGGAAACCAGGGAGGACAAATGCAAATTTCTAGTATACGCCAAACTCCTCTGTTTTTTCCCCTTAGGACAGCCTACTTTAACTGTGCCTAGAATCATTTTTAACAGCTTTCTGAGGTATACTTTACATACCATAAAATTCACCCATTTATGCACTCATGCAATCACCAACAAAATCAAGTTTTAGAACACTTCTGTCATCCTCACCCTCCTTTGAAGCCCAGCCCTGTCCCTCACCTCTGGTCCCCGATAATTGTTAATCTACTTCTCCCTCTATAGTTTTGTCTGTTCTAGAAATTTCATATGAATGAAATCATACAGTTTTTAATATCTGGCTTCATTCACTTAGCATGATATTTTTGAGATTCATCCATTTTGTCATGTATATTAGCAGTATGTCCCTTTAAAAAAAAATGCTGAGTTCTATTCCATTGTATGGATATACCACAATTTGTTTCTTCATTCACCGGTTGATGGACTTTGGGTTATTTCCAGTTTTTGACTGTTATAAATAGTGTTGCTAGGAATATTTGTGTACCAGTCTTTGTATGAACTTTTATTTTTATTTTTCTTGGGTTGATACCAGGAGTGAAATTGCTGGGATATGTAGTAGGTGAATGTTTAATTAAAAAAAAAAAAAACTACTAAATTGTTTTCCAAAGTGGCTATTTTATTTTATAATGTCAAGAGCAACATCCAAGGGGTTCTAGTTTCTCTACAGCCTCACCAATATTTGGTTTTGTCAATCTTCTTAATTTTGATTATTCTCGTGGGTGTGTAGTAACATCTAATTGTGGTTTCAGTTTGCATTTCCCTAATAACCAAAGAGGTTGGACATCTTTTCATGTAATTGTTGCCTACTTGCATATGTTCTTTTTGAAATGTCTATTCAAATATTTTGCCATTTGAAAAATTGGGTCATATATCTTATTATTGAGTTTTATTTATTTATAACAGTAAGAGATTTTAAAAAGCTGTCTGGATTAAAGTTCTTTGTTAGCTATACGTTTTGCAAATATTTTCTCCCAAACTGTAGCTTGCATTTTAATTATCTTAAGCATCTTTTGTTGAGCAAAGTTTTTAACTTTGCTGATGTCCAATTAATCACTTTTTTCCTTTTAGCATTTATTCTTTTTTTTGTGTTTAAGACATGTTTGCCTAACCCAAAGTAAAAAATATTTCCTCCAAGTTTTCTTCTAAAAAAGTTTTATATTTATAGCTCTTTCATTTAGGTCTATGATCGATTTGAATTAATGTTTGGAGATGGTGTGAGGAAAAGCCAAGTTTCACTTTTTTTTCCATAAGGATATCCTATTTTCTCATCGCTTTTATTGAAAAGACTGTTCTTTTTCCATTGATTTACCTTGGTACCTTTGTTGAAACTAACCATACAAATGTGGCTCTGTTCATGGACTCTCAATTCTGTTCCACTGATCTATATGTCCATCCTTATGCCAATACCATACTGTCTTGGTAATTGTAGCTTTGTATAATAGCAAGTTTTGAAATCAGTAATTAAGTCCTCCAACTTTGATAATCATAATAATGCAATAAAATTTAAATCCTATTAAAAAGTTGGTTTAAATTTGATATTGTTATCATTCTTATTTTCTGTAACACAATTCAAACTCCTTTGAATAAACATTCACGTATTTCATTGCTAAATATATGAAGATCCCAAGGCAAGTCTCCTTCAGGAAATACAGAAAGAAAAATTTTAAAATGTCACTTAGTAATTATTTTACACTCTCAATTTCTATATATTCTCAGATGTCAAAAACATTACATTACTGTGAATCACTCTTTTTTTCAAACCTGTGCACACAAACAACACTGAAGTTATTTTTATTTAGTATTATTCATTTTAGTTGCTAATGGAAGCATACTAATGTTATTCCTCATATTTACTTCCGAATCATCATATGAGAATTCTAGCCTAGCTCTGAACACATTTGTTTTGTTTTGTTTTGTTATTGTTAAATTTATTGGGATGACATTGGTCAGCAAAAATTACATAGGTTCCAGGTGTACAAGTCTACAATACATCGCCTGTGTGTTGTGTTATAGGAACAAATGTTTAATTATCACTGTAAAACCTTCACTGACTGAATATTTAATGATTTTACAGAATCATTTCTTTATTTGTTTATATATTTTTACATATGTATGCATTGTGGCCGTGACTTCTAAAAGCCTTTATCTTTTAGAAATAATGTTGAAGTATAACAATGTGTTATAAAGGATTTGCTATAAAACCATAAAGATGGGAAAAAGGGCATGAGATAGAGAAGAAGATTGGCTGTGTGTTGATGAACGTAGAAGCTGAATAATGAGTGCCTGGGGAACCATTTTCTCTACTTTTCTAAGTTTGAATTATTCCCTAATAAAATGTTAACAAAGCCACAGTAGCAGCATACCTGGAATTTTCCATGTAGTTTTTAGAACCCCTTAAAAAGTACACATAGAGAATCTTGGGGACCCAGCTGTTTTCTAGTCCAATGTCTTTGGTTACCAATGAGGAAGCAAGCAGAGAGAGATTGTTGTTGCTTTGGTGTCTCTTTGGTGGTATCCAAAGCATCTATTTTAAAATCACAGTGCCCATAATTCCTGCCTTACTACTGCTGTCAACATGTGCCCCAGAGATCTTGTATCTTGATTCGTTGGTCAAGCACTCCTCTGTAATTCTGTCTCAAAGACTTTAGCCCAGAGTGTTAAAGAAAAAAGGATTCTGACACTTGTTAAAGACAGTCAGGGGGAGTTCCCTGGTGGTGTAGTAGTTTAAGGCTTCGGCGCTGGTGCTGTCAATGCTGCAGCCTGGGTTCGATTCCCAGCCAGGGAACTACCCACATACAAAAAAAAAAAAAAAAGAAGAAGACAGTCAGGAACTTTATACAAGGGATCATGGCACCAGGGTTTTGCAATGGAGGGTAGGAGGTAGGGGGAGATGGAGCTCAACTCTGACTCGGGGCTTATGGCTATCTGCAAAGACCAGCTCAAGAATAGGTTAATGGAGTATTTCTCTGGCGATGCGGTGTGTGGGGTGGCTGTGTGTCTGTTCACATGGCTCTTACTCTTAGAAGGAAACCCTACAAACTCTGCTAGACTAATAGGAATAGCAGTGGGAGATTACAGAAGGAAACATAAACCTAGGGAGACGAGATAAAAACTGAGGGGTTCGGTTACTCTACTTCATATGGAGATTGTCCCTTCATTGTAAACTGTGAACATTTTGGATTTGTTGATGATGATAAGTAGACCGACGCACAATAGATATAAGACATGTGACATAACTTTAAATATTGTTTCTGATACTGGGAAGTCAGAATTGGACATAGAACCTTAAGAAGCTTAAGCTCAGGGCCCCTACTCCTACACCCCTTTCCAAGGTTTTGTACCTAGTTTATATTCATAATTTTGTTTTGCTTTTTTCAAAGAGGACCTCCAAATTGTATAAGCCTCAGGCCCCACAATACCTGGATTCATCATTGTATGGAATTGTGAATCCCTAAGAAAAACAGCACCTCTTAGTATTTTTCCACCACAGGATCAATGCTGATTCTTAGGGAGCATGACAGCCACAGTGAATATAAGGGTCTCAGCTGGTTACTGGCCATGCAGCCCCCCACACCCTTCTGTGGAGATCAAACATGGAAATGGGTGCTTCCTGGGGTTACCATGAGGTGCAAATGGCTGATGTGGGAAGACTTGTAAATATTCGAACAGAGTGTTTTGTGAACATTTATATTTAGCAACTAATAGTCACTTGCTTCCATAGCACTAAGTTAATTTGGGAAATTTTGGAAATATGAATTCCTAAGCCACCTTTTACTTTGAGTTAAGGAATGTTTTTGTTTCAGAGGACACTGCTTATCATAATGGGTGAAATTGCCCACACAGATTTGAGTGAATCAGAAATCACAGTTCACACTTAAGTCATAGTTTTTAAAAATGCCCCCCAAAAATTACTCTCCCCAAGAGTATGATTTTAAAGGTCTCTTTCTGAAGTATCTATGCTTCTGGGCCAGATTTAAGCCATCTACTCAACGATGTCTGTTCATAATCATGGCTCACATAGAAAATTTAAAAGACAGCTGCTAAAACAGAATTTAACATTATAGACATTTTTTTCATTGCTGAAGTCGCAGTTCCACTAGTGAAGTTATTGAGTACTAAGAACTTTAAAATTGTTAGTTAGTCGTATTTCTAGTTAATGAATGTCATTACATTTTCACGTTTAATTTTCATTTTGGGGAACTTTCTGGAATGATAAGAATGTTTGACAAGTTGATGTCAGTGATGATAACACAGATGCATCCATTTTTCATCACAATGAATGCATTTTCATCACAATCTATGCATTTTACTGTGTGTAGATTTCCACAAAGAAAATAATTCATGTGCTAGCTGCAAAATTTGGGGGGCAGTTTCTTTTGACTTTTAACTTTTTGAAAAATTGTAACACATATGCGTTCTCTTATTGTAACTTCAAATTTTAGGAATTCTTTGATCATGTGAAGAAACTTTGGGATGATGAAGGCGTGAAGGCGTGCTTTGAGAGATCAAATGAATACCAGCTGATCGACTGTGCACAATAGTAAGTCGGCTCTGAGCCCGGCCCATGCCTTTTTGAAGAGGGGATTGTATGCAAGGTTGTGCTGCCTGCCCAGGATTACTGACATCTCTTGAATGCAAGGGACAAATAATTAACATCTTAACACAGATAGCAACTCTTAAAATGAGGCATGTTTATTAGATGGAAAATTGAAAATCCAATAGAAATTGGTTGTAGGATAGAACTTCTAGAAGCATGTTGTATTCATTTTATCCTGATCATTGTTTTCAGTTCTATTCTTTTTTTTTTTTTTTTTGCTTCTATAGGGTTATAGGCATATCCGTAAATTATAGTGTACTTAGATATTCATTATTATATTTTAATTTTGGAGCAGGGCCTCTCAAGTTAAATTTTAAAATAACATCAACATCTGCAATCAAGCCCAAGATCTTACTTAAAAGTAATAAGTGATGCATATTAGAAGTAGATTAGATTAGGGCCTTGAAAGTGGATAGTAGTTAATATAGTAAGTAAATAGTTGATGAAAAATGTAATGAAGAGAAATAAGAGATAAGTAAAGGAGTCTGTTTTCACTGATGGTGAAAACAGTCTGGCTGATTGTTTCCCTGAAATGCTTATTTTCCTTTTTCTTTTTGCTATTTTAGATTCATTCTATATCTACTAGAAAATAGTGGTCCCTCAGGAGAATGTTACTTAAGAAGTTCTAGGTGGTATGTTTGCCATTTTGATAACAAAAACTCTATCTAATTAGTTGTTTTATATGACTCTTTGGGCAACAAGAAATGAGTGCTTTTACATTTTTAGTCCATAACTCTAAAATGTCATGAGGATGAGAGTCCATAAGCATAAAATCTGGAAATTTACAATATTTGGAACTAATAGAGTTATGCTATAAATACTAATTTCATGGAGAAAGGCAGCCCTTTCTCATACCTAGGAGTTCACCTTGTGACGTGCACTGAAAGAGGCCAATGACAGGGCCCCAGGAGGAGTTGCTGGGCATGTCCCAGTCACTGACAAGAAGCCACTCTGGGAAGAGATGGGTAATGGAAGATTGGCCATAATCAAGTGAGAGAGGTTGGTGCAACCAAACCCTCCCGAGTGCTGAAGGCCAATGCCAGGGAACTTGGATTTTCTTCCAAATGGAATGAGTGACCGACCATCAGCTCCATGAGGAGATTGTCAGGGTCACCCTGGCTGCTGTATGGAGCATTAACAAAAGGGGAGACCCCGGTGAGGTGTCTTGGGTCAGGTGGTGGCCATGGAGGTGAGCTCTGGGTGCTGAAGGGACAGAACTATGTGGTGGACTTCATGGGGGAGACAGAAGAAAGGTGGGATCAAGGATGACAATGTTGTAGGTCCTGGTACCATATATTGAGATGGGGAAAACTGGAAGATGTTGTTTATGGGAGAACAAAGGACGATATCAAGGATTTAAAAAAGATAAGTTTGAGATGCCAAAGGGATTTACTTAACTTCCTTCTTATCACAACCAAGAACTGGCTACACCCCCTCCACACCCACACCCCCACCTCTAGTCCGAGAGCATTTGGTGAGCCCTCAGCTCCTCAGTGCAGAGGAAAATGCAGAGATGCAGCACAGACCTGCTCCACACACCCTAAACCACCGTCACAGTTTGAATGAGCCTCCATTGCATATGCTAAAGAAACTATTTACTAATTAAAACTTTTTACTAAATCCAAAAGAATTTAAAATTTCTCATTTTCTGCCATGCTTAACAGTTCCTTCAAGACTTGCCTTAAATCATATGCCCTTTTTACATTGGCCATGCCCTTAAGTTTACATTTGTGAAGACACTGCTGTAGTTACACTCATGTCATTTAGCAGGTGCATCTGCTTTCATCCACAGCTGGATCATTCAGTCCATGAGAGCAGGACTGGTTTAGATTTGGGTGTAGGACTAGGGAATGGTTGCCATTGGCACTCAAACTCAGTTGAAGGGAGTCCCAGGAGGCACCCCTCTTCCTGAAGGACCTCACTCTCATTTGCTGTTTCTTTAACGTGGCATTTCACAATCATTTAAAAGCCATGACTGAATCGTAAGCTAAATCACAGTGTTTTGGAGATGGAAAGGATATAGGAGAAGCATATGCTCACAATTGAAATTTCTAGCATGGCTCATAATAATATTGAAATTCATATATGTTTGCATTTAAAATTGATGTGGAATATGTTTTATCATCCTTCTACAGTATTTCTTGAGCAAAGATGTCATTAGGGAACTCCATAGTGCTGCTCAATGTCGAATTAGGAATTTTTTTTCTTAAAAAAAAAAGGAACAGACAACTTATGCTTATTCTCACATCATCATAGTGATAGAATTGATGATTGAATTTAAAATAGAATATGAAAATATACATTTTAAGAAAAGAAGTAGTAGTATGAACCTTGACAATAAGTTAGGATTCAGATCTTACCAAGAGCTGTGGATAAAAACCTCCTTGTGAGTGAAACTCTGGGGCATGAGGTCAAGACTCCTCTTCCAGGCTTGTCACCAAAGTTTTGTTTATGCTTCCTTCACTCTGGGCCTGGCAGAATCACAGAAACCAGTCCCCCCACCCACCCCCAGACATCACTATTTAGGTTCATCATAACTCCTCCAACTTTGCTTTCTTTATCTTAATACACATGGGAGTCAAGTTAGCTCAGTAACCTTCTCTTAATAACTATCTTGTTTCTCCTCTCCATTCAGATTTTGATTCGTGGTGGTGAGGATTTCAAAAACAAGTAGTATTTCAGTAACATTTGCTAGACGAACAAATGGCTGCCTCATTGTTTTATGCTGCCAAATAAGATGTTAAAGGACTTTAAGCTGCTGCTATCTCCCATCACCATCTCTTCATAAAAGAAAGGACATTTCAAAGTCAAATCAGTGAAGGGACATGATCTCAGAAAAAGCCTCAGGACCTTGATACACCGGCCATCTTGTCTAACCCACTAGATTTTTAATTGCCTAGGGAATGTGTCTAATCCATTCTTAAATGCCCAACTCTTAGGTGAGTGTTTTTGCATAAAGTTGCACAGTAAGTGGTATTTGAAATAAATAAATTGACAGAACAGAAGCCCCATATTCAATATGGTGCTGATAGGAAAAGCTGGCCCTGTCCCTTTACAAGTGCACACCCGACCCCACATGCACACTCTGGAGCCCCTCTTCTTTCCTCTCACATATTCCCAGTGTTCTGACATGTTTTCTTTTTTCCTCTCATCTAAATTGCTCTGAGAAAAGATCTGACTTGCATCTTGGTATGACTCTAAGTCACTGTGTTACCTTCCCAATAGCATTGATTTGGAACCTTAATGCTTATTATAAAGGGAGTAATTCTAAGCCCTGTTAAAGTAACTTCTCCAATGGCAGAAACCATGGGACTATTTTGGGGAAGAGGTACTTCTCAGTGATGCTAAAAATTCTGTTAAAGTTGAGCTGCCGATGAAGAGTGTAGGGACAGTCTCACAGGTCCTCAAATGCTTACACACAGAGGTGCCCAGCCTCTCCACCCCTGGAATATATACCCAAGAGAGTGTATCCACACAAAAACTTATGCACAGATGTTCATAGCAGCATTGTGCTTAATAGCCAAAAAGTGGAAACAAACCGAATGTCCATCAAATGAAGACTGGATAAACAAAATATGGTACATGACACAGTGGAATATTATTTGGTAGTAAAAAGAAATGAAGCACTGACACATGCTAAAAACATGAATGGATCTTGAAAACTGCATGCTCAGTGAAAGAACCCTGACACAGAAGGCCACATATTACATGATTCCATTTATATGAAATGTTTAGAACGGGCAAATCCATAGAGACAGAAAGTAAAGTAGTGGTTGTTGGGAGCTTAGGGGTGGGAGAAATTGAGAGTGACTGCTAATGGATACGGGGTTTCTTTTAGGGATAATGGGAATGTTCTGGAATTGGATAATAGTAATGGTTACACAATCTTGTGAATATACTAAAAACTACTGACATGTACACTTCAAAATGGTGAACTTTATGTTATATAAATTATATCTCAATCTAAAAAAAAAAAGAACGATTATGCCGAAGGAGGAATCCAGGGCAGGAAAAGCAATGGGAACACTGGTCAAGACTGGCGAGGGTGGCAGTCTCCTCATGGAGCAAGGGGCCCTCTTGTCAACAACAGACAAAGTCTAAATGTGCATTTGTAAGACCTGCTTCTTCATACTCTACCAGCCACAGACACATGCATGTGAGTGGGAGCTCCCAAATTATAAAACATCCATGATAAACAAATGAAAAGCCTATTCAGATCTATGTTATGCTCTTTGGCATGCAAGGAGAAGAAACTTCAAGAAAGAGAAGATTGTTCTGAGTCTCTCGGAAGCCACTACTGAGTCAGAAGCACTGTGAGGACCAGCTCCTCTGTCCCCGCTGTGTGGACATTTTTAGTTCTCTTTCCCTGTCTGGTCTTCTTGTCCCTTGCTTCTGACTGGCAGGTCCACTCTGGAATCTGCAGGCCAGATCCCAGAGAAAACAGAGGGGCTCAGGTTTGCTAATAGCCAAACAGTCTGTCCCCATCTAGTCTTGTCCCCCACCCCATCACACTGCCCCACCAGCCCAGTCTGTGGCCACTTCATGGTCCTGAACAGAGGCTGCATTAAGGCCAGGAAAGCCAGACAACACTGTCCCATGCCAGGACTGACATGACAAGAACAATATGGGAACAGTCACTATAACTGAGCTTTCAATATTGTACTTTCGGTACAAATGAGTGTCTTTGAAGCATCAAGCAAGCTGTGCAAATGGCCAGAGATTATATTTGACACACAATTCCCTAGTTCCCACAGTGAACATTAAAAACAATCTCTACTGCATTATCCCCCAAAGTGCATTTCCTCTAAGTCCTAATAATAAGTGATATGTAGCCATGGGAACAGCTGTTTTGGGAAAAAGAAAATCAGAGAAAATTGGATCTTTACAACAGGTTTGTAAAATCGGACTTTGCTGAATGTAACTTGAAACCCTACAACTCAGAGTGTGGAGTCTTATGCTTTGTACCAATGTGTTTACATGACAAGAGCCTTAAGGTACTAGTACATCCATTTGAATAACTGCTTTTAGAATGCTCTCAAATACAGAGAATATCCCAGAAAAACCAAAAAGAGCAGTGAGAAGGGTAAAGTGATGTTTTGCTAAGTCCCATCTGCCTTTGCCGTCTGTCAGGAGTCCTGGTGACCACATCTGCTCTCTAGCACTGATCTGGATCTCATGGCTCTTGAGTCCTTGAATCTAAATAGAACATTTGAAATACGTGTATTGTTGAATTCATTAAAGATATAATCAACTGCCTGGGTGCACATATGTGCTCTTCTTAACTCTCATTTTTGACCATTATTTTTAGTCAAATTTATTTTCAGTTTTACTTTCTTGACCCACAGAGTTGAAAATATTCCTGTTTATGGGCAGTAATTTTTTTTTGGGGGGGGGAGTATTTTTAGTGGCAAGGCACAACGTATGTAGACGAAATATCTCAATGTAAATTGATCAATCCCTGGTTTTTCATGTCTTCTATGCTTATTTGGAAACCCTAGCCCTAAGAAGGAATTTTTGAGAGAGCTGCTTGGTACCAATGTTTCTGTGTGAGTAGGAAATACACACTTTTCCTCCTATCTCTTTTACTCTTACCCTGCTACCACACTTAGGTGGAGGGGGTGGGCAGCTTCCCCACCAGGCAGCTCTCTGTGACAGTAACTGATTGTCCTGAAATTTAACACTATCTACTTGGAAACAGTGTGAGACCCAAAGGATAAGGGCTCAGTCCCATGAGATTGCCCCCCACTTCAGAGGCTATTTGCAAGTAGTAGGTCCCCAGGTTATCCACAACTTCTTTCCAACTTGGCTACAAATGAGTGGTTCCCATGATCACCTTCCCCTTGGGTTTGATTGTTTGCTATATAGCAGCTCACGGAATTCAGGGAAACACTTTACATTTGCCAGTTAATTAAAGGAAGTGATAAAGGATACAAATGAACAATCTGAAGAAAAGATACATCGGGTGAGGTCTGGGGGTGGGTGTTGCCAAGCACAGGAGCTGCTGTTCCCATGGAGTTGAGATGCATCACCCTCCTGGTATGTGCATGTGTTCACCAACCTGAAAGCTCTCCAAACCCTGTACTTTGGGGATTTTTGTGGATGCTTCATCAGATAAACATGATCCATCATTACCTGGGGCTCCGTTCCCAACCCCTCTTCCCTTGAGAATGGGAGGTGGAACTGTAATCATGGCTTGGTCTTTGTGGGGCCATCCCATGCAGGAGCCCACCCAGAGTCACCTTGTTAGGACAAAAGACAGCCTATTACTCAGGATATTCCAAGGGATTTAGGAGCTCAATGTCAGAAATTGGGGTCAAAGACCAAACAGAACAAAAGATGCTCCTGGTGTTCTTATCACATAGGAAATTACAAGGGCTTCAGGAGCTCTGTACCAGGAATCAAGAGCAGAGATCAGTACACATACACACTCACACACACACACACACATTGTATATACAAATACATATATTCATTATATATATATATATATATATATATATATTAATTTCATACTATGTAAATGGATTTTTTTAAATCTTTCAGAAAAACTACTTCCTTGAGTTGAAAATCCCAGTGGGTTCCCATGTGAGATCTCACTGAATCTTCAGACTTCCTGTAGGAGGGAAGACTCTGGGACCAGATGGGGCTTCAAGGCCTTGTCCTTACGGCATGTCACACTAGTTTCTGATGATGTTTCCCGTTAGCGAGATATTGTTAGATTAATTTTGAAGGTTTTTGACTATCAAGACCTTGAACTATACATGGTAAAATAATAATAATGTTTTGTTGCCTTAGAATTGTATTTTTACACTTATTTCTTAGGAGTAGAATCCTTTATCAAACAGTATACTTTGCAGGGTACTAGTAGTGAGGATGGGCCAATGGCAGTGAGCAGCCCAACTAGTGGCCCTTGGCCTCTCCTGGGTTCCTCTGTGGTCCTCAGTTGGCACCAAGAAATACCAGGCTCCACAGGGCCGTTTAAAAACTAGGGCTGGTTTCCAAAATTTGTAGAAGCAGGACCAATGAAATTCACATCAAATCAAAAGTGATACTTTTATTAGAATAAATATAGCATGCCAAAGTGGTATTTTCTTAGATTAAATTTATATTAGATGTTCACACTGATCACATTTACTTATTAGAAGGTCTGTGTGGCCATTTTAATTTAAAAAATTGAAATTCAATGTTTATAGATGACAACTGTCTCTCACTAGGCTCAACACACATTTTCTTCCTGCTGTGGTATGAGTGTATGGGCATTTTCTGGTAGATGAAAGTAGCAAATGGTAGCAAAAATGGGTTTTTTTAAGTTTGCCTTTTAATCACAAGAAACATATTAAATTATGCGAAAATGTGAAAAAGGAGAACTATAAGCAATTTTCTTCCAAGTTGAAGTCTTAATAGCCTCTAACAACTTCTCAGTCTCTAACAAAAACATGAAGTCTGAAAAACATTTAAAATTTTAAAGACACTAATACTACATATAAGACAGCATTCTATATATCATGTTGTCACCTGTGAGGACATGACAGTTACTGTACAATGAGTGCTTGGGCTCACCTGTGAGGTAGTTTTGGTGAGGCAGGGCACTGCATCCTCCATGCCTTGTGGGACTTCCCTTCATGGTTACACTGCAGGACAGGTTTTGCATCTTCTAAACAATGGTCAGTGCTGCAACCTTCTTTCCAAACAACAACACGTCTGCAAGAAGTTGAAATATCTGCTTAATATCTTGATAGTTTGGGTGACAAGGTATATGCATTTGTCAAAATTCAGCAAATATACACTTAAGATTTGTATTTCTATGAATCTAAATTTTACATTTAAAAAAGCTGACCAAATATTGATGTCTAGGTAAAGGACTACATGCTAAAGTATTAGGAAGAAGTGTACTGGTATCTGCAGTTATTTTGCTGTGCATCAAAAATAAGATGGATAGGTGGATAGATGTGTGATTTTTTTAAAGGACAGTAAAATTGTAATGGCAAAATCTAGATGGTGGGTATTCAAGCATTCACTATAAAATTATTTCAAATGTATTGTAACTTTTGATTTTTTTCATAATAAAATGTAGAGGGAAGAAAAATATACATAGGCATAGATATGATCAGTAGTCCAAAGAACAATAACTTAACAGAAGCACAAGGTGACACGTTGATGGCAGTCTACAAATTACGGTATGGCACTTAAGATAACTGTGTATAAGGGGTTTTATTACAGTTCTTTTAAGTGTTTGCTGAATTCTTTGAAACACTTCCAAGAAACCCAGAAAACTCAGGTCAAAAGCCACTAAATATTACTGTTAACAAAGGGTATGCTTTGTGAATAATTTAAAAGAGTGTCCTGTATTTCTAAGCTTCAAAGTGTACCTGCAAAATAGTTTATCATTATTGAAACTTACCATGTGGGGGCACAATTCTGTAAACATTGTATGAGTTAACATACTGCTTCTCAAACTAATCTAAAGAATCTATTACCCACATGACATTAAGAAAAAGAGAAAAACGAGGGCAATAATGATAGAATACCACCAAACTAAAATAACAGACAAAAACACAAGGAAAAGCAATCAATGGAGACACAGAGCTACCAGAAAACAAAAGATGAAATACTATAGGAAATCCTCATACATCAGTAATTACCCTAAATGTAAATGGGTTGAGCTCCCCAATAAAAAGGCATAAATTTTAAAAATTTTAAAAATAAAAAAATAGCTATATGCTGCCTTCAGGAAACACATCTCAGCTTTAAGGACAGGTATACACTATAAGTGAAAGGGTGGAAAACAAAACTCCAAGCAAATGGCATCAAGAGAAAAGTAGGTGTAGCCATACTTCTAGCTAACAAAATATATTTCAGGATAAAAAAGGTAATAAGGTACAAAGATGGACATTTTATCATGGGAAACGGGACAATACATCAAAAAGACATAACACTTAACATTATACATGCACCCAATCAGGGAGTGCCAAAATATCTAAAGCAACTACTAACAGAACTAAAAGGAGAAACTGACAATTATAGTAAGGGACCTAAATATCCCATTGACAGCTAGGAATAGATCATCCAAACAGAAAATCAATAAGGACATACCTACCTTTAATAGCAAATTAAACTAAATGGACATAACCAACAAAGCCTTTCATCCGAGAACACCAGATTATACATTCTTCTCTTGTGCTCATGGATCATTCTCAAAGATAGACCATATGTTGGGACACAAAACTAGCCTCAACAAATTTAAGAAGACTGAAGTTATACCAAGCATAGTCTCTGACCACAGTGCTTGGAAATTGGAAATCAGCTGCAACATGAAAGCAGGAAAACCCACAAATATATGGAACTTAAAAAACATGCCACAACTGGGTCAAAGAAGCAATATTAATAAAAGGAGAGATCAAAAGATACATAGAAACAAATGAGAATGACAATACAACATATCAAAACTTTTGGGGTCCAGCAAAAGTGGTAATAAGAAGGAAGTTTATATCAGCACAGGCCTATTTCAAGAAACAAGAAAAAATCCCACGCAAACAACCTGCCATTACATCTTGAAGAATGAGAAAAAGAACCAAGGGAGCCCAAAGTCAGCAGAAGGAAGGGAATAATAAATATTAGAGCAAAATTAAATGAAATGAAGAACAAAATGACAGTATAAAAAACTAATGCAACAAAGAGCTGGTTCTTTGAAAAGATTAATAAAATTGACAAACCTCTTGGTAGACTCACCTAAGGAAAATAGAGGAAGAACTCAAATAAAATCAGAAATGAAAGAAGAGAAATTCTAACAGACACAAAAGAAATACAAAAGGTATGCAAGAATACTATGAAATATTATTTGCCACCAAATTCAATAACTTAGAAGAAATGGACAAATTCTTAGAAATATATAATCTTCCTAGATCAAACCACGAAGAACTAGAAAACCTAAATAGACCAATCAACAGTAAGGAAATTGAAACAATCATCAAAAACCTCCCAAAAATCAAAAGTCCAGGACCAGATGGCTTCACTAGTGAATTCTACCAAACAATCAAAGAAGATTTAATACCTGTCCTTCTCAAACTCTTCCAAAAAGTTGTAGAAAAGACATATTTCCAAACCCATTTTATAAGGCCAACATTACGTGATACCAAAATTTGGCAAGATAACACACAAAAAGAAAACTATAGACCAATATCTCTGATAAATACAGATGAAAAAATTCTGAACAAAATACTAGCAAATCAAATACAGCAATACATTTAAAAGATGATACATCACGATCAAAGGGAGTTTATTTCAGGGACACAAGAATGGTTCAGCATAGATAAATTAATCAATGTGATAAACCACATAAACAAAATGAAGGATAAAAACCATATCATCATATCAATAGATGCAGAAAAGTGCATTTGAAAAGATACAATATTCATTTATGATTAAAACACTCAATAAAATGGGTATAAAAGAAAATACTTCAACATAAAAGGCCACATATGACAAACCCTCAGCTAACGAAGTACTCAGTGGTGAAAAACTGAAAGCTTTTCCGCTAAAACCAAGAACAAAACAAGAATGCCCACTCTTACCACTGTTATTCAACACAATATTAGAAGTCCTAGACAGAGCAGTCAGTCAAGAGAAATAAATAAAAGGCATCCAAATTGGGAATGAAGACATAAAATTGTCACTTTTTGCAGATGACAATATATTTATATGGAAAACCCTGAAGACTCCACCAAAAAAATGTTAGAAACAATAAACAAATACTGTAAAGTTGCAGGATGCAAAGTCAATGTACAAAAATCCATTGTGTTCCTATATTAACAATGAAATTCCAGAGAAAAAAATGAAAAAACACAATTTCTTTTACAATTGCAACAAAATGATTAAAATACCTAGGAATGACATTAACAAAGGATGTGAAAGACCTATACACTGAAAACTATAAGACATTATTTTAAAAAATTGAAGACAAAGAAATGGAAAAATATTTCACGTTCATGGATTGGAAGAACCAACATAATTAAAATGTCCACCTTACCCAAAGCAATATGCAGATTTAATATAATCCCCATCAAAATCCCAATAGCATGTTTTAAAGAAATAGAACAAATAACCATCAGATTTGAATTACAAAATACAATGAATAGTCAATGCAATCCTGAGAAAAAAGAACAAGGCCAGAAGTATCGTGCTCCCTGACTTCAAATACTACAAAATGAAAATAATCAAAATAGCATAATACTGGCATAAAAACAGACACACAGACCAATGGAACAGAATTGAGAACCCAGACATAAACTATATATATGAGGGCTATCTGGAATGTATCCAACCACGTAATATGAAAAATAGAGGCATTTATGACTGGATTTTTTCTGAATAGTCCTCGTATATGGGCAAATCATTTTTGACAAAGGAGACCAAAATATGCAATAGAGAGAAAAAAAGCATCTTCAATAAATGGTTCTGGAAAAATTGGAAATCCACGTGAAAAAATATGAAACTAGAGTGATATTTGTCAGCATACACAAAAATACTCAAAATGGATCTAAGACCTGAAACAGTGAAATGTATAGAAGAAAACATAAGTGGTAAATTTACAGACTTTGGTTTTAGAGAAGATTTTATAAATTTTACGTCAAAGGGAAGGGAAGTAAAAGCAAAAATAAATGAATAGGACTGTATCAAACTTAAAAGTTTCTGCACTGCAAAAGAACCATCAATAAAACAAAAAGGCAACCAACTGAATAGGGTATTTGCTAGCAACACCTCTGAGAAAGGGTTAATATTCAAAATATATTGAGAACTCATACAACTCAACAACAAAAAACCCAACAATACAATTAAAAAATGAGCAGAGGACCTGAATAGACTCTTCTCCCAAAAAAACATACAAATGGCCAACAGATACATGAAAAAATGCTCAACTTCACTAGTTATTAGGGAAATGCAAATCAAAACCACAATGAGATACCACCTCACACCTGTGAGAATGGCTGTTATCAACAAGACAAGGAATAACAAGTATTGGAGAAGTTGTGAAGGAAAAGGAACCCTCATTTAACTGCTGGTAGGAATGTAAATTGGTATAGTCATTATGAAAAATAGTATGGAGTTTGCTTTAAAAATTAAGAATAGAGTTATAATATGACCCAGCAATCTGCCTTCTGGGTATCTACCCCCAAAATTTTGAAAACGTTTATCCATAAAGATGTATGCAGCATTATTCCTGGTGGCCAAGACATGGAAACAACTGAAGTGTCCTTCAATAGGTGATCGGATGAAGAAGATATGGTACATATATACACAATGGAATATTACTCAGCCATGAGAAAAGATGAAATAGTGCCATTTGTGACAATATGGATAGATCTTGAGATTATCATGTTAAGCGAAATAAGTCAGATGCAAAAAGTTGAGAACCATATGATTTCACTCATATGTGGTATATAAAACTAAAAGCAACAAACAGACAAACAAACAAAACCTGACAACAGTATGGTGGTTGCCAGGTGGAAAGAGGGGTATGAAGGGAGGTAATAAAGGGAAAAGGGATCAAATATATGCTGATGAAAAGATATTTGACTTTGTGTGGTGATCACATGATGCAGTATATAGCTGTTATATTATAGGATTGTACACTTGAATCCTATATAATTTTAAACTTTAATTTTAGTAACATTTTAAAAATTAATGAAATAAGAAAGTGAGTTTGGATTATGTAAATTTAAAAAATAGTCTATTACTCCACTTTACAGAGGAGGAAACAAAAGCACCTAAGATTAGACAGGACACACCATGCCAGACTGACTTGATTCACCCAGGATTTCAAATTTGAAACCTAAAGACTGTGAAGCCTATTATAGGTTAAAAGTTTAACAAACATTTGTGAGCATCAAATGTCAGTCAGGCACTGGCTAGTGCTAACTTATGAAGATAATGAGGCCTCGCTCTAAGCTTATAAATAAGTGGATTGTCACAGGGGCAACCATTTTCCAAGATTCCAAAGTGACTCTCATCAGATTTTATTTCCATCTAATTTGTATCTTGAACATAGTTTTAATAATAATTTTATCAATGTTTAAAATGAGCAAAGGATCAGAAGACATTTCCCTAATAAGATATATAAATGGTCATTAAGCTCATGAAAAGATGTTCAATACCATTAATCATTAGGGAAGTGCAAATAAAAATCAGAATGAGATACCACTTCACACACATTAGGATGGCTGTACTCAAAATGTCAGATAAAAACAAGGGTTAGCATGGATGTGGAGAAATTGGAACCCTCACATAGTGCTGATCGGAGTTGAAAAATGATGCATCCACTTTGGAAAACAGTCTGGCAGTTCCGCAAAAAGTTAAACATAGAGTTACCATATGACCCAGCAATAGGCTGACCAGGCCTACCGTTTGAAATGGGACAGTACCGTTGTTTTCTGTCCCATTTAAAACAGTACATCTGGTCAGCCTACCCAGCAGTACTACTCCTGAGTATATCTACTCAAGAGAATTAAAAACATATATCCACAGAAAAAACTTCTAGACAAATGTTCAGACCAGCATTATTCATCATAACCAAAAACTGGAAAGAACCCAAATGCCCATCACCTGATGAAAACAAAATGCGGCATATCTGTACAATGGAGTACTATTTAACTATAAAAAGGAATGAAGTACTGAGACCCTGCAACATGGATGACCCTGGAAAACATTAAGCTAAGTCAAAGGAGTCAGTCACACAAGGCCACCTATTGTATGGTTTTATTTATATGAAAGTCCTAAATAGGTTCATCTGCCGTGACTGAAAGTAGATTAGGGTTGCATAGGTCTTGGAGGTGGGGCATGGGGATTGTTCAGATGAGGGGTAATTGCTTAATGGGTACAGGCTTTCTTTTTGGAGTGATGAAAATGACATAAAAGTGATCATAGAAGTGATTGTACAACTCCGAATATGAAATACCATTTAATTGTGCATTTTAAATGTACTTTGAAACCCCCTTTTGCACTGGCTTATTAGATTTTAACTTGGACACTGCAGCGAAATTAATTTTAGACCGCTAATCATTTGAATCTGCCTAATTTCAAGGTCTTCCTATTTAATTCCAAGTGGGTAGGGATAATCAGGGAGACAGAGATTCTATTCAAAAGTGGTGAAGTTAATACTGTAGAAGCAAAAAAAAAAAAAAAAAAAGTACCTTTCTTCCCACCTTCCCTGTTCTTCTAGCTGGGCTAATAATCAAATTGACAGACATATTAACAGGAGAAAATCGAAATTTTAATGTGTGCCCACAGGGAATTCACATATGAGGGAATGAATGGTCAAGAAACTTGCGGAATGAGGTTATTAGACAGGTGGGAGTTCTAGTGCACACAGTGTGATTGTGTGACTTGTTACTAGTATATGTGCCAAATTTCAGCCTACTGGAGTCCGTGTTCTTTCAGATATCGCCAAAGAAGCACATCAAATGTGAAGAAAACCCCAAGAATAAATAAAATTGAATTTTGTGCTGTCATTAATTTCCTCACAAAACAAGGAAAAACACCTCAAACCATTTTGAAAGAGGTGTTAGTGTTTTACAGGGACTGTTGCCCTGTAAACCCATGTTTTGTTTACAAGCAGCACAGCCTTTTCAAGCAAGGCCGAGAGTTAATCGAAGATGGAACTCCGTGACGCCCTGTCGAGGCCACTTCCTCAGACATTGTCCAAAAAGTTGAAAACTTATACTGGAAGATGCCAGAGTGAATAAAAAGCAGCTTGCAGAAAACGCTGGCGTATCACCTACAACCGTTCTGAGTCTTCTCCATCCGCATGTAAGGACGTCAGAAGTCAGTGCAAGGTGCATACCGAGAACGCTTGCACCCCTTCAGAAACAGCAGCGTGTCGTGTTCACAACGGTGTTCGGACCTCTGCACAGACTACAAAGATGAAGTTTTAAACCGATTGTCTTTGAAGATGAAACTTGTGTTCGTCATGATGAGCCTGAGTCAAAGCAGGCGTCCATGCAGTGGCATGAAAAGGGCGCCCCACCCTTTAACCCTACCAGACCGCTGTACTGATTGTTCGGTGCTTTCCGAACCTGCCGCTATACCGCTGTACCTAATGTTCGGTACTTTGCCTCATACGTGAAAACAATGACTCCAAGTTCCATCTTATTCTAACCACTTGTTTGCATATAACTAACATTTTTCTATAACATGTTCGTTTTTTCTCTTTAATGCTCAGGAGCCCAGGTATAGGGGACAGTTAGGTTCAGGGCCTCAGTCTGGTAGGGTTAAGAAGTTGAAGGTGTCACAATCAGCTGAAAAAATCATGGCTACTTCTTTTTGGGATACAGAGGGGTATACTGGTGATTGATTACAAGGATGAAGGTGTACTATTTCAGTCTGCTGAAACAGTTAGAAGAATCTGTTAAGCAGAAAAGAAGAGGAAAATGGGCCAAAGAGGTGCTGCTTTTGCATGACAGCACGCCCGTCCACAAGAGCAATGTTACATTGGCTACTCTTCATGACTGTGGCTTCCAAACATTAACCATCCTCCTTACAGTCCAGACCTGGCTCCATCTGATTATTATTTGTTCCCAAATATGAAAAAAAAAAAGCTTCAAGGGAAGAAATTTGCAGATGACAAAGAGGTTAAAGCTGCAATTTAAGGGCAAAAACAAAACATTTTTTTCGAGGGTATAAATAAACTTATGGAAAGATCTGAAAGTGTATTAGGGTCAAGGGTGAATATATTAAAGAGGAAAAATAATAAGTAGGTTTTGTTGGGGGTTTTTTACCCTTCTTCTTTATTCCGCAAATTTCTTGACCACCCTTTGTAGTATGAAAATTCCAAAGACGGTAGGCAAAATTGGGTATATGTGACATTTTAGACAAAGGAGAAAAGTGAGGGAACTGGGTCTTAGATTTTAAAAGTGAAAACAGGTGGTTTGTAGGTAAGTAAAGAAGAGCAGAACACACTTGGCAGGTAAATTTTTGTTAAGCAACCCAGAAAACAGTGCAGCACCTGGGGTGGGGAGTCCAATCAACAGGTCCTGCCTGGATTCTTCCAGTCTGATGCTAAAGCGATTATGCTAAGGTTCCCTTCCTGAATCAAGTTTTTCCATCTGACTCTCTTCAGCAGGACAGGGTGGGTGAGGGTCGAAAGTTCTTTCTGAGTCTTTCGTTTCTTCATAATCAGCTTAAAACGAATATCCCAAAAGGCAGCTTTCGGGTGGCAAAACTTTGGTTCTCTTCAGTACTCCTTACCCTATAAAATGAGTTGTCTCATCTATGTTCTTGAAATGAGTATGGTGACCGTATAGATAGACTACTGACAATATGCAGTATAAGGCCCATAAAACTTCAGATTTTGCATATTCTTTATCTTTTTTAAATCAGTTCAGAAGAGAAAAGGAAGAAAATAAATGAAAAAGCAAAAATGCTGATGCAAAATATGGTTCCCATACTGATAATGCATATATCTTAATTTCTCTAACAAAAATCTTTATGGAAATTGCCAGGTAATTTTTGTTGTTTGGGCTTTTCTTAGGGGTGTTTATTTTTTCCAGCCTTATTAAGATATAATTGACCAATTAAGACAGGTAATTTTATTAAAGGTTATTTCCATAGGATTTTTAGCTGTTCTTTACCATACAGTGCCTGACACAGTAACATCCATCTCATTAAATATTGTTGAATGAATAACTAAGTCTAATCAAGGTTTTTAAACTCTTCATTATGGATGGGTTAGTGTGCTACCGTTGACTGCTTACATGGAATTATTGTTTACCATTGTGCTTGGAACAATGCCTGGGTGCTCAAAAAATATTAATAAAATTGCAGGTGCTTTTATATTATAACTGTTATTTTTCTGCTTTCTCTACGAAATTAATTTCTATACAAAAATAATTTTTTGTAAAGCTCAGATAAAGACATAGCAGCATTATTCAGAAAGTATATAGCCAGAAAATGAAAACAATGCAAATGTCCATCACATGATAAATGGAGAAACAAAATGTAATCTTTCCATACAATGGAATATTATTTAGCCATAAAAAGGAATGAAGTACTGATACCAGCTACTACATGGTCTCCTTTAAAACAGAATGTTCTACTACTGTCTCAGAAAAAACTGAATGCTATAATAGTACAATATAGAGTACTTCCCTTCTCCTAGTAAATAATGAGAATGTGTTCACAATATCAAGAAATGCAATTAAAGCTTTTTTTTATTTATTTATTTTTGTGTGTGAGTAGTTCCCTGGCTGGGAATCGAACCCAGGCCGCAACATTGACAGCGCCAGCACCAAAGCCTTAAGCTACTATACCACCAAGGAACTACAATTAAAGCTTTTAAGATAGGATTTAGGGAATAAAGAAGCTACCCTTTGATATTTCATATTAAAAAGCATTCAAGAAGAAAAACCTTCCTTTAGATAGTGTGTGTCTCAGTGGTTTGAATTAAACGTCTTTCTTATACCTGTGAAACAAAACTTTTCACTTTTATTGCCGAAAGACTTTTTACAAGAAAGTGTTTATTAGGCCATTGCTAGCAAGAAGAAAAAAAAAAAAAAGACTGGATCCTGGGGCATGAAGTCTAAACCCTCAACCGCAGTGCTAAGTGGAAATGGCAAGCATGCCCACTGTTCTGGAGATGTTGAGCATTTTTATACATCGGTAGGGAGGAGAAAGAAGTAAACCATTTGGAAAGAATTTACACTGGTAAGTTTACATAGATAAAGGGGGTGGGAGAAGCTGAAGTGAGGCCCGCTCTGGCACAGGTGCAGAGTCAGTTAGGAGGAAGTGTTGTTCCTGTGGATTAGCTGGGGGCAGCAGATTGCAAAATTCCTGTGTAAACAAGAAGAAAAGGCTCCGGAAGTTTGATGCTGGCTCATTATTCTCCCTTTTAGATTATTCCCAGAAATAACCACCTGGAAGTTAGTCTGGAATTCCAGCACGCTCAGGATTGTGAGCAGTCTTGTTAGTTGGCCCTACAGCTGTTAGCTGACAAATCACTTTTGTCTCTTCCTTTCACCTTCTTTAGATGATGTAATTTAGGACTTCTCAGAATCTTCTCCTTGTCAAATGAAACTCCACTGATTATATAATAATTAGAATCCATGATACAATAAAAAGCTACCTTTGAAATATAAGCTTTATTCTATTATTATGTAATCTAGGCACAAATATGATTTGTTTGCTTACAATTTCTTAAGACAACAATTAAGTGCATGGTATGTCATTGTTTCTTATTCTACTTGATATTAATGTGAATCCAGCGTGTTTGGGTGATTTCTATGAAAAAGGAACAAAAGATTCCTCATACCAGCTACCAGAGGCAGGTAGGTGGTAATTGCTAAGAAAGAAATCACTTTGCTATGACTCTCTGTGAAGATATATGCAATGACTAAATATATCTTCTTCTAAAATTGACAAGACTTTATAGATCATTTTTCCAAAAATGGAAAGTTTTTATTATCCTCAATTGAACATGTTTAATGACATCTCAGTCTCTTCAAATAAGAAAATCAGTGTCAGTTGAACCTAGATCAGAAGGTCCATTTCTTGTTCCATTTGTCTGTGACACATGATGTGATCTGACCATGTATGTGGTCTGAAAATAGACCAGCCCCTCTCAGAGGCTGTCTTTGTCAGGAAGTCCTCATGAGCTCCTTTCTGCCCCCTTGGTCAAACTCATGTTTCTCATAATGAAACAGTCTTATGGTCAGCTTCTTTGTGAGGATGGTGGGAGTGGAGGGAGATGGTAGGACATGCTGGGAAATGATGCTGCGACAGACACTCAGTTGTGGTTCTCTGCAGAAAGAGGCTTCCAAGGACCAGGAACCGTGTTGAATGCAGTTTGTACCTGTTTCCTTATTTTCTTTTTTTAATGAAAATAATATGGAAGAATTTGCAGCATTTCACGTATTAGTGTATAAGGTCTGACAATTAAGTTCACAAACTCATCCTAGAAAAGGTGCTACATACCCTATTGCTGAATATCACTACAGTCACCTTCAAAGTATTCCCCTTAAGAAGCTATGCACTTTGTTTAGATTCCCTCTTTCCACTTGAACCTGAAGATCCAGCTATGTTCTTTCGCCTCTGACATCAGCATTACTGGCTTTGATACAGCCAACCATCTGGCTGATGAGGCCAAATGAAGTCCAGCCCACTGCTCCTTGCTGTTTCCACATGATACTACAAATCTCACTGGTATCAACATGAATAGTGGGCTGTGACTCAGATTCACAATGAATTAACATATTAAGTGACCTTGGACCATAATTTCTGATGACCATCACTGACACTTGAGGTTGAGATTGAGGTGGCTCTTCTTATGATATGGAACTTTGGGGAGATAGTTTTAGTCAGGTAGTCACCCCAAGAAATTACCAGGGGGAGGGGTGGGAGAAAAGGGACAGCGTCTCAAATAGATGGTGATTGAAAGAGAACTGACTCTGGATGTGGAGCACATAACACAACACATAGATGATGTATTGTAGAATTGTATACCTGGAGCCTATGTAATGTTTACTAACCAATGTCACCCCAATAAATTAAACAATAAAAAAAATTTTTTTTAATGAAAAATCAAAAAAGAAGTTTTGGACTGATGCCAGCACCTAGTCCAGGCTTTAAAACAATTTTGGAACTCTTTTTCTGGAGTAGCTATCAGAGCTGTTGTCATATTCCCTTGATAACCTGAATGTCATCAAAATATATCCTTTATCTTCAGGTAAAGTATAGAAGTATAAAAGTGATAAGAACTCTTCTTCATTAGAGGATTTTTTTTTTTTTTTTACATTCTAAATAGAAGTGTTAAGGAGTTCCCTTCAGCACTGGCGCTGTCGGTGCTGCGGCCTGGGTTCGATTCCCAATCAGGGAGCTACCCACATACCAAAATGCAAAAAAAAAAAAAAAAAAAAAACAATGCTGCAATGGGAGTTCCCTGGTAGTGTAGTGGCTAAGGCTTCGGCGCTGTCAACGCTGCGGCCTGGGTTCGATTCCCAGCCAGGGAACTACCCACATTAATAAATAAATAAATAAATAAATAAATAAATAGTGTTAAATTATTTCTAGCAGGACTCATTGAGTTGTTATATTTGATATCTAATACCATTTTGCTTCTTAACTGAAGTTATCAACTTAAAACAACAAAACTTTATGATTTGACTCAAAAGCTTATTTGCAGCACTTCCTTGACCAAAAGAATTGCCAGTCTTAGCCTTGCATTGGGTCTAATGACTAGTGACTCCTTCCTTTACATATATTGTGTGGATTAAAGTAGAATTGGAAGGACTTTAAATCATTCTCAGAATACACAGTTATTAGAACTATGACTTTCTATTTTATGACCCTGAGTATTTTAAATTACTTGACTTCCTTAAGCTTAATTTGACTACAAAATGATGCTACTAAAAGCCGAGTCTTGTGGCACATCAAATTCAGCATTAAGGATATGAGTGTGTCAGCAGCACACACTTGTTCCCAGGAGTAGCGAGAAGGAACCCAAAGGCTGTTCTCCACCAACATCTCCCAGAAGTCAACCTACAGTAGCCCTGGGAAGCTTCACCTTGTAACCATCTGTTTCCATTACACTCAGAAGGTACTAAAAGAAGAGGCTTTTCATATGCAACAAAATTTACTGGCTGGTGTCAACATTAACTATTTTTTAACATATGTTCAAGTTTTTTAAAAAGTCATGTGGGAACAGTCACATGATTTCTGCAGGGGTCCCAGACGCAGCCTGGCTGGCTACGTCAGCACTGTCCTGTCCTTGTCCCCAGGTTTGCAGTTGTGAAATCACTTTCCACCCAGACAAGTGTCTGCAGAATGACTTATTAATTTCCCAGTGGACAGCCAGGTAGCTGTTAGATACTGCAACATGCTTTGATGCAGAGGAATAAGCTTTTCTTAAAGAGAAAAAGAAGTCACATAATAAAGATTTGCCGTGAAGAAATGGGAACTGTGATTGGAAAGAGGAATACATGGGATATTTCAAAGACCAGAAAATTATTCCTGACTTGGTTTTCCTTCTATAGTTCTTTAGTTTCTGCTTGTATAGTTCTTCTCTCCCTTTGAGGCAGGAACCCACCAAAGGAAATTTCCTTACTACAAAATATTCTGTAATGAAGGAGTAATATAGAAATACACACAGTTTGCCTTCTCTGTTTTGCTGAATCTGCCACATGTTCCCTATGAGATTTGCAAACATCCAACACAAACTGCTGGAAAAAAGGCAATTTAAATAATACGTTTTTCTTAGTAAATTTTAGAATAAATTTATACAGATTGTTTCAGGAATTTTTTAAAAATTTAATTTAATGGTTCGCTCACATCTTCCCTGGTGCTAAAATCTGATAAAGGCATTATCACCAGACTGTTAGATCATAAGTCCTCCTTTTCCAACTTTATAAATGAGGAAACTGAGGCCCAAGAAGAGAGCTGGCCTAGTCTGGGTCACACAAGTGATCACACAGCTTTGCCGAAGATGGACCAGAGCCCCACCTGAAACCAGGTTAGAACCATACTTCACACCTCTCCTTCCTGCTTTTGTGTTGCTTCCTTTGTTGTGGAAACCCAAAAATCGTCTTAAAATAAGAGTGAACTAACGAGAATCCCAAAGTATTCTTTTACAAAATCTAAATGGGAAAATTAATATTTAGAGACTACTTTTTAAAAAAAGAATTACTGCCATTGATTTTTTCCTAAATCCAGATCATTCTTTAAGGCAAAGAAAACTGCAGGATGGCAGACACTCCCCCTACCCCACCCCCCACCCACACCCACACACACACCCACACACACACACACCCTGCTGTGAACAGCTAGGACAAGACAGTCTTTGCTTTACTCAGCACCAAAAGAAGCTCTGGACTGTCTTTAGAAGGCCAGGGGCATTTAGATGTAATTTTCAGGCTGCCATCAAATTGGTAGGTTGTTTAGTGCACAGGAGGAGCAGGAGAATCCCTGTGTTAATACAATAGTAACTGCCCCATTAGACCAGTGGGACATAGGGAAGGCAGGGTTTGCCTAACTGTAGTCACTTCCCCCACCACCATGAGAACAATAACCCAAACACTTACCATGCCCCACACAGAGCAGTGCGGAGTCTACTCACATGCTACTTCTCTATCTCCTTCTCTTGTTTTTATTTCTAAACCTTGACATCATGTGAACTTAATCTGAGGGACAATGACTTTCTAACTTCCCAAGGTTTGAGAAGTCTCAGGATTATAAATTATATATTAAATGTTATATGTTACTTTTTATTAAAAGTGATATAGAGAAAAAATATACATGATATTCCCAGTACTTTATGTAATTTTTTTAAAAACAATCACTAACTGGATATATATCCGATGCCATTTCCTCTGGTTGCGTTCATACTTTAATAGAAATTTGTTGAGCTTCTCTGTGTCCCAGAGGTTGACTGGTACCAGGTGGGAGGATATGAGCCAAAATGTCACCATGAAAAGATCTAAAAGGACAGACCGCTACTGAGCAAATCAACATAAATATACCCATAGATACAGCTTGTAATAAGTGAAGAGGAGTTCAGAACGAGAGTTTGATAAAACATTTCAAAATCACTGGAAACCTACTGATGAGAATCCAGTAATACTTGAACACACGCAGTAACAATTTTTTTAGTATCTTTAGATTTAGCATATGATTCTTTTCCAATGAGATAAGCCATCTGTCCTCTTAAATATCTCAAGTTTAACCATTTGTGTTGGTTCAAAGGAAAGAAAAGAAATAGGCCATATGTGCCAAATTATATCAGATTTTTCTTCCCCATTTTATGATAAAAATAACTGGTTCAAACATTATACAAGTTGCACTCAGTAAGCTTTTGACAGTGTCTATTTCTTTCTAAAAGTGGATATTTGGCAAAAACTATATTATCCACTTCTAGAAAGAAATGGTGTAAAAAAATAAAAATAATAATTAACTGGTTTGACTTTGGCTCCTGGCTTTCTAGAGATGTCTACATTCTAATCCAAATTTTTTTACAGTTCCTAAAATATCTTTCTACTTTGGCTATGAGTGTGGGAAGGCAGCAATGTTATTGCAGAAGTTTGACTATTTCAGTGACTGGAGGTTGTATATTCTTTTTTTACATCATGAATAGAGTCCAGAAGGTTCTCCTGCATGATCAGAATTGTCATAGGACCAAAGTCTCACTTGATCCTCTTTTATAAACCCAAAATAATCTCCCCTTTGCTAGATACAGGAAAAAGAAAGCATGCTAATCTGAACAAACCCTGAAGGTTTTCGCCCTCAAAGGAATGTAAAGAATGGAAAAGCTTAGAGACAGGATGTAAATATAGAAAACAGAGTCATCCAGGATTACTCCTAAAAGTATGACCTGACAAACTAGGTGAATGGAAATGCCATTTAGTAAGTAAAGATGAGCACATTTGAGGGGGAAGGACTGAGTGTCCAGTAAATCAGAAAACCTGCAAATGGTTTCACATCCCGAATTTTTCAGTGTCAGCAGACTGTTGGCTCTATTGGAGCTCAGAAGAAAATTTGCTCTAGAAATGTAAAAGTGAGAGTTGTCAGCTATAGATCATATTGAACACAATGGGGATGGCTGGGGATGTTATGGAAGAAAGAAAACTACAGGAGGCTGAAGGAATGTACCCAGCTCAGAGAGGAGGGACAGCAGCCAAACATGAATGTCAGCCTTCTCTTCTATGTTCCAGTCTGCCCTGCTCTCTGAAAATACAGCTCCTGGAACTCTACCTCATTCTCTAGACAAAGCTTGTCCAACCCACTGCCTGTGGGCTGCATGCAGCCCAGGTCGGCTTTGAATGTGGCCCAATACAGTCATAAACTTTCTTAAAACATTATGAAAACTATGCACAGACTCATCAGCTATCGTTAATGTTGGTATATTTAATGTGTGGCCCAAGACAATTATTTTTCTTCCAATGTGGCCCAGGAAAGCCAAAAGATTGGAAACCCCTACTAGACTGTCAGACCAGCCTAGAGACCAGACCTGCCATCATTCAATAAATGTAGCTTCAGGGAATATTAACTTCTTTTAGCAACTTACTTCGGTCATATAAACCTTGCAGTCAATGGAACTGCTCAGTATTCTCCGACGAACAACTACTAAATCAACGTCTACTAATCCAAAGATGGATCTATTCTCATTAACTTACTGGATTCCCCATTTTTTTAAATCACTGATCTCCACTATATCCGTGGAATCCTATTTCTAACACGCAGCAGATGGGTGGTCAAAGGCCAGTTGCTTAGCTCTCTATGCTTTGATTTCCTTACGTGTAAGTTGGTGTTAATAGTATTTATCTCATAATGTTTGTGAGAATAAGAGAGTTCATGTGAAGTGCCCAGAATAATGCCTGGTACATCAGTGCTTAATAAATGTTAGTTGTCATTATTCTCATAGTCTATCAAAGTTTCTCATGTTTATACCAGGGGTGCCAAAAACACGTATATACATTTTAAGAGATGTTACCTACTGATTATATAAATACTGATGGTAACCACTTTGAGTACCTCTTGTAATTGCAGAAGTCAAATGTGATTTGTGTTCATCTTTTGCTATTGGTATATATTGAGTATTACAGTGTTAATACAGTTTTTTCCTTTCTTAAAATGTGTATACATTTTTTGGCACCCTCTCTATTGTAAACATTGTCACTGAATTAGAATTTGTCAGAAGCAAACTATGGATCCTGGTTAAAAAACCAGTTTGCTAAGTGCAAGTTAAACCAGGGACCTAAAAGAAAAGGATAGAATGGGAGTGAGCAGAGAAGGGGAAGTAGACCCTCTAGCCCCACTTCAAACAGATTTCTTCTCTTTATTGTTTTTTTATGGTTTTTTTAAAAATATATATTCTGTTTCTACAAATGTCTCGTGTGAAGTAAGAGTTCTGCTTTAGGAGAAAAAAAAAAAGTAATCTTGGTTAAGCTGCTGACTAGGATAATGTCCTAGCCCCTGCCAACTGCAATTCAATTCAGCCAAGTCTGAACTGATGCAGTGCCTACTGTGTGCAAAGCCCCTGCTGTCCACAAGGGGAAAAGAATAAGACTGTTGTTCTCTGCTTCCACTTGGTGACCTACCTCCTCTTCATGCCAGGAGGTCTGCCCTGTGTGCTGTGGCAGAGGTGCACAATCAGTGGCACTACTGGGGAGGGGGTTCTGAGGAAGGCAATAGGCAGAGATGAATGGGGTGGAAACCCAGGCAGCAGGGAGAGTTGTACACAGAGGAAGGAGCATCAAATCTCATTCTCCACACTGATCAAATGACACAAATGATGCTCAACTGCCAAGCTTCGTTCTGGTTTAAATGCCACATAGGGGAAGGAAAGAATAGGTGGGGTGGGGACCCACATAGAGCAGTTCAACCTTTCTGCCCAGGTTTTGGAGCAAGAGAGTGGTATCATCAGAGCTGTTTTAGGAAAATGCATGTGACACCAGAACACCTTTAATTTGTGGTCCAAGACCTTTGGCAAGTTTTCACTGGAGAAGGGAAAGGATTGGTGAGACTCTGGATTTAAATGATCTCTAAACAGAATGAGCTCTCTAATGATTTCAATATTTCAACCTAGCTCATTAGGGCAGGTTGGGCCTGCTTATATTTTGTCATTGCTGTTTCTGAGAAATCTTTAAAAAAAAAAGCGATGGCACCCATTGCTGCCATTTGAAAGCCGGCATTTTTAAAGGGTATAATACATAGTGACAGTTTTGATGTATGCAAGTGGGTGTGCGTTTCAATACCTCACCATTCTCTGCCTGCATAATTTAAAATGACAATTTAGCTTGTCAAACTTAAATGTGAGTGAAGTTCCTTGGATATTTATAAAACATCAAATAGATAGAACCATGTCAGCAAATGATGGGGTTTTTTATTACTAAATCACAGGAGGATTTTTGGATGAAGGTTGCCGGCAACTCACCTGTAACCTGAACTTCCAGCCACGGTATACGTGTAGTTTTGAAGGTATTTCCACCCATTGGTGAAATAATAAATAAAAGGATATCACAGGACTCCAGCTCAAATTGTAGTAAAAAACTGAGACGCAGGGCAATTGATACAACTTTGTTTTGTTTTTTAAAATATATCGACAATCCATGTTTTCAGGTTTCTCTGAGAAAAGTGGAAGTTACCCAAGCAAATAAAGAAAGGTTTACTGACCTAGCTATCTGACTGCTGGTTTTTAGCTGTCTGCCCAGACACCTTAAGGCTTGCCAGTTTGGTGTTTGGGTATTTTTTACCCAAACTCTAGACACATCCTGTACATTTCAGTAGATACATACCTAAGAAAGTGTGTATGAACACGAATTTCTGTGAATCTACTAATGCTTACTTTAAAAATTGAGCGAAACTCAGTGCAAAGAGCGAACGCCGTCGTCAGCCCAGGAAGCGTCCAGCTAGGCCGATTTGGGTCGTAGGGGTCCGACACCAGCACTCCTCGCGGGAAAGTCCCCAAGCGCGGCCGGTCCCCCGAGCCCCGCCCTCGGGGCCGTACGTCCCACGGGCCCCGCCTCTCGGCGCCGGGCTCTGACGTCACCGTCCGCGCCGCGCGGCAGAAACAGGAAGTGGAACCAAAACAAAGGAGCGGCAACTGGGTGCGGGCCTCCTTTCTGCCTCCCTTCAAGGTACGTCTGGGCCCTGTCCCCTGGGTGCGAAAAGCTGTCCAACTATGTCCAACATGGAGAAACACCTCTTCAACCTAAAGTTCGCGGCCAAAGAACTGAGCAGGAGTGCCAAAAAATGCGACAAGGAGGAAAAGGCCGAAAAGGCCAAAATTAAAAAGGCCATTCAGAAGGGCAACATGGAAGTTGCGAGGATACACGCCGAAAATGCCATTCGCCAAAAGAACCAGGCGGTGAATTTCTTGAGAATGAGTGCGCGGGTCGATGCCGTAGCTGCCAGAGTCCAGACGGCGGTGACGATGGGCAAGGTGACCAAGTCAATGGCCGGGGTGGTTAAGTCGATGGATGCGACATTGAAAACCATGAATCTGGAAAAGATCTCTGCCTTGATGGACAAATTCGAGCACCAGTTTGAGACGCTGGACGTCCAAACGCAGCAAATGGAAGACACGATGAGCAGCACGACGACGCTGACCACTCCCCAGAATCAGGTGGATATGCTGCTCCAGGAAATGGCAGACGAGGCCGGCCTAGACCTTAACATGGAGCTGCCGCAGGGGCAGACTGGCTCCGTGGGCGCGAGCGTGGCCTCGGCCGAGCAGGATGAACTGTCCCAGAGACTGGCCCGCTTACGAGATCAAGTGTGACGACTGAACCCAATCTGAGGCTTCCTGGCTGTAGCCACCTTCTGAAATGCTCTCTGTGTATTAGAGAGATACTATACACTAGAAACTTTGAACGCGCTGGATGCTGAAATGCTCTTTACTTAAGATGCTTCTACTTTTGGGTTTACAGTGCTCTCAGATAAATTAAGAAATTCCAGGCTTTCTCCACCCTTACCTGGATTTTAAAGTTCTGTATAGCTTGTGATGGTGTGTATTTTTATAGCTGCCTTTTAACAGCATTTGTTGATTTGGTGCATATGAATCTTTCTCAAAAATTTGATCAAAACTCTGCTTCCCATATATTCAGTTTTCTGCCCAAATTATCAAATTGAAGTGGTTTTATTAACTTAATGTAATTGATGTTATATAGAATTGATGTGCGTACAAATTAAAAAGGAGGATTATTACAAGGCTGTCAGCACCTCATTTAACTTGTTTAATGGACATTGCTATTTCTGTGTATCTATTTTTTGCCATCAAAAGGAGATTACAATTGAATTAATCTGTCCTCATAACTTATGCTAAAATTACCTTACGACATTCTTGCATAATTTCTTGCTGTTTATGTTCTGTAAATTTTTGTGTGGTAGTTGTCATTTATGACTGGAAAAATGCCACCTAACTTCCATTTATTTTAAGGAAATAGTGTTCATTTATGTTTCTATTTACTGGAATTTTTTAAATGACTTAACAAGGTTTATCATATAGTTTCTTTCAAACAAACTTCTCTAACACATTAATTTTCCTATTTCACCACTATACTTAGACTGCTTATAAATTATGTTAATTATATAGCAGTTATATTACTCTAACATTGCCAAAGAACTGTTGATTGGTTTGAGAAAACCCTGGGACTGTGTTTGTGGGGTTTATTTTAATTTTAACAACCAAAAATAGAAATAAAATTAGAACAGTATTTTAAGTTCTAATTATTTGTATTATTTTGTTCTTAAAGCAACAACTCTTTAAAAACCTTGGAAATCTGAGTTGGAATTTTTTTCGTAGCCATGCAAATAATTTTAAGTGTACATAGAGCCAGTGAGAAGTCTGGGAAGAAGGAAAGATGGAGGACTGAACAGCAGGCTTGACCCTATAATGCTAGAGCCAAGCTGTGCTGCCTTCCATCTTTCTGAAAGGGCAGTGTGCATTTTCTGGCCGAAAAGCAAATCCCGTAACCACCCACCACTTTATTACAGCCTCAAAACATGGAGAACATTGGTTTGCTTTTACGTGGGCAAGTATATTAACCTAAATATATACTTAGAGATAGATATTTTAGATCCTCCCCTTTTCTTCACTGGAAGATGTCTCTGTAAAGAATTCCAGTGTTTCAGAAAATAATTACAGGGACTCTTCCAGGCCCTCTGAAAGATTCATAACCAAGTATTCCTCATTATAACATGTTTTCCAGTGTGAATGAATGTGTTTAAGGAGGAGAAAAAGAAAATAGGTACATGAGAGCTGAGACTCGTATTTAAGTGACTGCATCTGACTGAATGTTCTGAAATCTGTAAGGGAGACCTGCTGATTGCCCCATATCTTTCTAGAACTTGCCCCTTTTGGTGTCTCCTCTCATCACATGGGTGCACTGAGGCAGCTGTGTAAGTACAGTATGAGTCGTAACCCCTCTTTCGACTGGAAAAAAATAATTAAAACTTAAAATATAGCGTAGTGTTGAGTCCTTTGGTAAATTGGAGACCCTTTTTTATAGTGCAAATATTCCCAGCAATATTAATATATTTTGTGAGGTTAAACATTGCTTGTATAAGTTTGAGCTTTCTTAAAATATGTTCATTTCAAACTATATGAATGTACATTTTTAAGAACTATAAATATTATTTTCAAAAGCATATTAACCCTATGACTTAATTCCTTATTTTTGCAGTTAATGAAATGCTGACATGTAAACCATAAAGTTTGTTAAATAAATCATTTTAAACTGCATGTCACTGCATATGAGTGTGCATCCTATTTAAAAAGCTAAAAAAAAGTTCAGAGGTAGAATGGTTCAGAAATCTTGGTAGTTTTCAAATTCACCCTTAGAACCTGCATTTGTTAGATTAGCATGGAATTTTCATGCATGTTTCTACAAGTTCTAGCTTTTTTTTTTTTTTTTTTTTTTTTTTGCAATGAGAATATTTTGGTTTATTCTAGTTATTACTATATTGTAATGGTTTCTCCATGGCAACAAGATTCTTCCTCATATTAAAACTTCCCTGGGTTAAAGATAGATAAAACTTCAAAAAAAGCAACTCATGCATACCGAGGAAATAGTTAATCTTCCATGCAACTACTAGTACAATTTTTACTTTTATTTCTCCTTTTTATTTTTCTGCCTTCAAATGCACAGTTTCTAACATGGGTTTAGAGTAAAATTTTAGTTTATTTCATGAACTATGTAGTTTATTTCCATCAGATGATAATGTGCACTTTCTTACTAAAGCTGTTTCTTCCTGAAGGAATGTCAATGCATGTGTTTGTGTCAATGCACGTTTTTGATAGAGGCACATTATGAATCTTGGACACTATGTGCTAACCCAGCTGTCTTTGATTTGGAAAAGAGTACTACCTAAAATAAGCACCAGTCTGATCACCTTATTAATTACACATAGTTGCAGGGTCGACCAGCCAGCCAGTCACATTCTAAATGGAAGTGTGGAACATTGTGCTCTAGAGCCCTGCTCTGCAATAGGCACAACACTCTTGGAGGCATTTCTGTAGGTAAAATCTAAAGGTTAAGACTTTTAGTACTATTGGCAAAAAGCCATAAGCAGTAGACATTGAACAGACTAATGAGCAAATCTCCAATTTATTTTTCTTTTAATCAATTAGCAAAGTGCCTGCCTGGTTGACCTAGGTTGTTTTTCTACATCTAGATGGTAAGTTCCATATGGAGCAGTACTGACTGGACTGCATCTAGTGTGGTCCTCAGCTCAGCTGGCCCCTGGTCGTATCTCCAGCACACTTCCCTCAGATGCCCTCACTGCTGGTCATGCCTAGTTTTTTCTAATGACAATATACACGGTGGTCAGGTAGGTGCAGTGGGCATTTGGCCAGAGCCCCATTATATACCCTCAGAAGAACTGTGTACTTCGTAGCAAGCTCCTGCTTTTCAGGGTTTATACATCTTCCCTCCCTGCTAAATGGTGTCAGGACAAACAATTTAGCAGTTTTTATTCAGAATGACTGAATACAGTTAAAGATTTAGGCTAAAATATATCAGGTGTAGTTATCTGGGGCTTCTTTCTAGAAATCAAAGACATGTTTCTGCCTTCAGTTGTACTCAGTACAGTTAGATAAGGTACACACTTTAAGAGAAAAATGGACACGAGTGTATACAGATGTAAACAAGACAAACACAAGAATAATGCATTTTAAACACTATATATTTTATACCTCATCTTTTTAAAAAGGGCAAATCATGATATAAGGCAATATACCAAGCACTTCACATCCTAAAACAGTAAGTTCATGAAGAATGGAATTACAGTGTCCATGGTGGTTAAAACTGGCTTCTTGGAAGAGGTTGAGGTTGGATTTAATGTGGGCCCTCCAAGAAAGACAAAAATGGGAATTAAACTACATGGGGAATTGACTGCAGTGGAGGGTTTGCCACCAGAAAGAGTGAAGGAGAGATTGTGAATGACTGGGAGGCTAGATTAAAAGTGTGGACTTTACCTTGAGGAAAGGAGCAGGAGTGTGAGTCATCAGAAACTATACCGTCCAAATGAAAAGAAGTTAGAGCCTGAAGTAGGATGGCCGTAAAAATCGAGAGGAAAAAGCACAGTGCTTCTCCAACTCTGATGTGCACGCAGACCCCTATTTCATCTGAGTTCAGCTACAAAGCTTGATTCCCAAGGTCTGCAAATGCTGCTGCCGCCACTGGGCTGAGGGCATGTTTTACGTAGCGTGATCTTAACCCTGCCGCGCATGAGATGTTGTCACTATCACTGTGTATATGTATACATATGTATGTATGTCACTGTATATATGTATTTTTCTCCACGGTATTTTTATGTCATGAAAATAAGCATCATGAAAGAAATTTTGATAACACTGAGCAAAGTTTTTACTGGCCTTGCTAGAGTTTCCACTTGCTACATTTTTCACAAAAGACATCATTTTAAATAAATTTTAATTTAGCTGGTACTTTTTCTCAGATCCAGTCATTTAGAGACACTTAACAAAATACTGTTTATCTTTTCATGATTCTTTCCTTGTCCCTTTTTATGATCAATTCCATGGCCATAAGAACTCTGTGACTTGAGTTATTTTACTGGGGGATCAGACAGCAGCTGAGAAATAAACAGTGAATTGCCATTTTGTGCCAATATCAAGCAGAAGGAAGATCTAAATGAGGAGAATAAAAAATGCTTCGGCAAACATGAATATCCTCAGTGATAGCAGGAGATAATTTAAAAAATCAAAGTAAATTGCTATCTAACTTTTTTTATAGTGTCCATAATTACAATTATAATTTGGTATTGTCTTGCAACGCTGTATCTTCTGTGAGTGAATGGTCTATAAGGGGGATTCTTCAATCTGATTAGTGTTTTGCCTTAAATGTGGCACATTTGAGAAGACAGTGCTGGGTGGGGTTCACTGGTGGTGTAGTGGCTAGGCTTCAGCACTCCCAACACTGCAGCCTGGGTTCGATTCCCAGCCAGGGAACTACCGAAAAAAAAAAAAAAAAAGAGGACAGTGCTACTTTAAAAGGTCATTTAAAATTATGTGTATGATTTGAGAGACCCTTAAAACTCATCTCTATATTGTCTTAGCAACCCCAATTTGAAGTACTTCTACAACTTGCGGAGAATACAAGGATTGAACCAGATGTAGGCAAAAGGCTGGCAGAAATCTACTATAGATGTTTATTTTATTGCTCTATTCCTCAGAGAGTCTTTCAAAGATTTGGGGTACACAGTCACATTTGGGGGACATTTTCACATGTTATTTTCATTACACACTTGAAATCCATGAACTTAGAATACCACTCCAAAGATAACTCTTGGAAATGTGCATTGATCAGAGCTGGAATGAACGTTGAGTATCCATCCTGGAGCCTGGGCATGAGAAGAGAACTTGACATCTTTGCCTTTGTCATCAACATCTCAGAACCACTTATTTTTAACAACATTCAGGAAAGTACTCCCACCACTTCCTTTGGAAGGTACTCTTTTAATTATAGCTATCGGGAACTTTGGATGTATTTTTTAACCACATTTCATTGTTTCCACTTACACTAGGTATTAGCATCTGAATAAATTCACCCACCTCTTTCCACGCTCTCTGCATCCTGATAGAAACTGGATGCTTCCTAAACTCTAACTATAGCCAAAGGCTTCATATTTAGTTCAATTTTCAGTTCCTTCCAGACCTTTTAATCAGAGATGGTTGGTTTTCATAGCACATGTCAGTATTTATGTCCCCTGCCAAGAAGGGACATAAGATCATTTTAGAATCAAATTATTGTAGCCTAGGCAGGGCTCCACAACTTATCTCCCCCCACCCCCCAGACCTGCCTAGTTGTCTGGGTTACAGTCCAAAACGCCCATTCCAGGAATAGAAACCTCTCACTTCATCAGTCTTTTCGCTCCTTTCCTGCTAGATGGTTAGGAACTCAGTGTGTGTTATACTTCCAGGGTGCTCTCCACGCCACCAAATTCAAGGCCAGCAAGGACTGAGCCAAATTGCAAGTGTGGTTTTCAAACCAGGCCTTGGGGCCTCCATGTTTCTCCACTTCCGTGGTGGTCCCCTCCTGTGGCATTTCCAGGGTTGTTTGTACACTGCCCAAACTCCTTTCTCAGCTACCAGCTCTGCACCCCGGACCAGTTCACCCATCTGCTGGTAGCACGCAGCAGCACCCCGCATCCCCCAGGGCTCACAATGCCTGCTCCAGAGAGGCCACAGGCTGATCAGGGTCCCATGGGCTTCTCAGTGGCCCTGCCACCTGCCCACAGCTCCACAGTCCTTCTCCAGGAGTAGCTGACTTTTTTGACAACTTACACCGCAGGCAGTCCAGTCACAGATACTACTCTACATCTTCCTTCCCCTTGTTTCGGACAGTCTCTGTCTTCCAGCCGAGACGACCTCACTACTGACACTGCCCCTTCCTACATCCTGCCATAGGGCCGCCTCTTGTTGCAACTCTGAACGTAGGTCTCGGTTCTGGAGCAGCTAGGCATTGTGCCAAATTAAGGGTGCATGGATGGAGGGCCGCCAAAGTGTCACCCCAGCATCACGCCACCATCTCTGGCCACTGAGACTATCTAGTTTTCTAGGAGAAAGGAGTAAAGGTGGTTAAGTGGTCTTACAAATACTGTGTGTCCTTGGTCTCCCTCTTGCGAAAGGTGACAGCATCTCAAGGGCCTGCAGGGCAGGCTGGTGGGGAGAGTGTGTGGAGATGGGAAGTGACACCTCCACTGTGCTGTGTAAAATGCTTAGAGGAATGCCCAGTCATTGCTTTACTTCACATACCCGGTGACAGAACCCAAACCTTCCAAGGTTGGAACGGCAGGGAAGCCAGGCCACGTCCCTCTAGTCTAGGTCACATTCACTGTCTCCAGGGCAGGAGCCTCACCCTGGCCACTTGGACACATGGCCAGAAGAGTATGGGCCACTGAGATCCCTTCTCTCTCCTCACATGCCCTCCTGCCCTCCTGAAGCCCCTGCTGCCCCCTCTCTCTTGGGAAGTGATCCTTCGCTCACCAGTTAACCATTCTCATCTCTTTCTATGTCCTGCAAATCCCCACGGCGTCCTTTGTGGACTGGACCTCTCAGCCACCTGCTCTTCTATCTGTTCCAGCTTTGGGAAGAGGAGGGGAGCGGGCACTCATTAAGCAGACAGTTATTCAGGAGCCAGGTCTGTGCAAGGTGCTGGGGACACCCGGACCAACCAGATAAAAGTGTTGCCTTGAGAGGTTCACATTTGGAAAAAGAGCTAATGAACAAATAAATAAATGTAAAACATGTCCGGCTATGATTAGTGCTTTGTAGAAAAATAAAGCGAGGTTGCTGTGGAGATGGACAAGCGCTCTACTTTGGGTAAGATGGACAGGGCAGCCTGTCAGCAGGGAGGAAGAGCACCAGCCTGCAGGACCCCTCGCTCCTGTGTCTTCCGCCCTGTGCAGATGCAACGTGATTTCCTTTCCTTCTCCTTACTTGTCCCTCCCTCTGTTTGTGTAACACATCAGACTACTGGGACAAATCTTACACTCATAGCCTCTGCCGGGTGTGCCTGCCACATTACACCTGCTCACATGCACACACACTTACACATGACTTTGGATGTTATTCAGGACTTACTGTACTAAAGGAACTTCTTTCACCTCCTGTTTTGTGTTTGCATTGCAGCATGGCCTTCCTCTCCTAGCTTAGCCTGGGAAGGAGGCCTGTGCCCTTCCCAATTTCTAAGTGGCCCCTCACCCACAACCCCTATGACAGTTGACAAGAGGGAATGCAAGGGGGAATAAAGCAGCTGTAGCCCCTCAATCAGGAATGTTATGCTATCTGGACAGACAGACACATGTGCAGGACAGAAAGTAGAAACTTCCTTCAACCTCTCTACTGTCTCTGTCCTCCTGCACTTGTGTGACTAGCCCATACGTCACCCCCAGCCCAGGAGAAAGTCATCAGAGGACATTCTGAGCACTGCTGGCTTTCTTTTCAGCTTCCTGGAAAGAATCGACAGTGTCAGCTTGGTGGACTACACCCCCACAGACCAGGTACGTGAAGTTAGACCTGCAGCCACCTGTCAGGCACTTGTGAGATACAGAAGTTGACGGTATTATTCAGTGATTATTTTTAAATAGATTAAGGGGAAATTGCTTAACATAGACTCTCAGTTCACTGGCACCCATGGGGATTAGTAGATGCTGGATGAATGTAAGTAGACTGTCCGTTAACCAGCACCCATGCTGGATAAATGTAGCAGTATTTCTATTTTTTTACCAGGTGCTTGAGAGCACCGGTTGCTTGAGTTCCAGTTGATGGAGAGTCTGCTGTACTTCTTTCAAGTTGCCTGCTCTGTGCCTGCATGCATATGTGATGTGTCACCATGCCCTGTGAATTGGTCCATTGACTTAGCTCTCTAAACCTTGCTCAATTTCTCAATTCCCAGTATCAAAAAAATTTTATCTGTGGAACAGGACTAAGTAATTCCTAGTCCCCTTGGAGCTGTCAACAGAAAACTAAATCTTTAATTCCCTGGTTTCATAAATCCTGCTCATTCTGCACATTTGTAAGTAGCAGAGAGGGACCTTCTGTGTCTCCCGAAACCTTTGACCCTCAGGCATCTGCCAGACTTGGAGAATCTTGAATCGCTCAAGTTTGGAGCCCCCAGATGTCCCTAGAGCTAGTGAACTCCAAGAAATCCAGAGGGGCTCCATCCAGACTGCAGCACTCCCCAGTGCCTGTGTCCTTGGAGGACCTTGGCTGTGGGCCCCTCCTGGAGGTCTGAGCTCCTCTCCCCTGCAGTCCTTTTCTCTCTCTCTCTCTCTCTCTCTGAGGCTGACTCCAAGAGCTCAAAATTATCTAAGAGCAGTGGAGCTTTTCCTAGTCTTGAGTGAATCCCCCGAGGATGTCCTAAACACTTCTCATCAGGCTAAGAAGAGACAACTGCCTCCCATTGTCCAGAATGATTGCTTAATTACCATCACAATAGATTTGTGATCAGAAAGAAAAACTTCTCCTGACATCTGATAAATCTACTAGAGATGTCTGCTTTGTAAAACTGTGGCTTCTCATCCTCTCTGGACCGCATCATATTTTATCTTAGAATAGAAGTACGCAGGAAGGAGAGAGGAAATCTAAAATCAACTCACACCCAGTCCAGAAACTCCAGGATCTGTGAAGGCAGAGTTATGCTTCCTTTGGTTTCTCAGCCAGGTGCTTAGGGCTCTCCAGTTACAGAACCGGCAGGGCCTCTCCGTAGAACATCGAGCACGTGATTGGTTGCCGGGACCATGACAGTCAGTGGGCTACATTCATCAGTGATTTAAAAAAAAAAAGAAAAAAAAATCAGTCCTAAAGGAAATGAAAGCACAACTGTCCCGTCTCTAAGACCAAACTAATACATTAACTGTGATTTCCTCAGAGGGTGGGAGGTAGAGGGTGAGGCAGACTGCATTTGTCTGAGTTCTTAATTACCATATTATTGTTTCTTTCATAATAGCAGAAATTACTGTTTGAAAAACTTAATTATTATGGTTGCCTCCAGGGCTTTCTTTATAAAGGAGAAAAATGGTGTCACTTGGTTTACTTTTTCTCTTCTTGCCCTCAGGACCTTCTCAGATGCAGAGTTCTGACATCAGGGATTTTTGAGACACGATTCCAAGTGGACAAAGTAAACTTTCAGTAAGTGTGTTGTTGAGAGCAGGCCTGCTATGGGGTGTAGGCGGAAACTGTCCTTGCTGCCTGCTGGGGCCCTACTGGGCCCGGGGCCATGGGACCCGGCTGCCACCCACAGCCCTGGGGCTTCGGGAAGTGGATCCCAGATGTACGTCGCCATCCTTTCAGATAAGTAAATACAGACTGTGTAAAGTACATGCAGTAAGTTTAGGGAAGGGAAGAACCCAAGATCTGAGATGCCTGAGAAGATGAGAAAGATTTGAGGCATTGAGATAAGTAGAGAGAAACTATAGCCCGAAATTCAAGCCTGGTGACTGCGGGCAAGGGCTGTGACCACAGAAATGACTGGGCTGGTGCAGAACCTGGGGCTGGGCCCGAGCCATGTCCCTCAGGGAGCTGAGCTGCAGGCCAGATAGCAACGCAGAAGAGCAGTGAAGTGCACATTGCTTCCTTGCACCCTAATAATTGTCTCCTGTCGTCCTTCCACAGCATGTTTGATGTCGGTGGCCAGAGGGACGAGAGAAGAAAATGGATCCAGTGCTTTAACGGTGATTTTCTATGCTCTCTCTTGAATATGGGGTGAATTCTCACACTCACTCCTGCTACTGTGTTTAAGTCGATTTGAATGAGATAATCTATAAAATGCCTTAAGTATGAATCTCATAAATAAGGAACTTAAGCATCCCAAATTTCCATTTATCATTCGCTAATATGGTAGATTCCTGGTCACGTTGTGTGTATAACTGAAAGTAATGAACAACCAGGATACACACAGTGCTGACGGAAGCTATTCTTATAATCATGGAATGAAAATTTCCCTGGAAATGGGTAGTAGTTGGATGTGCACTTTATCATAACCCCACAATGGCCATCGGTCTGACTTCTCTCTTCTCCCACTAAGATGTCACTGCTATCATTTACGTCGCGGCCTGCAGCAGCTACAACATGGTGATTCGGGAAGATAACAATACCAACAGGCTGAGAGAGTCCCTGGACCTTTTCGAAAGCATCTGGAACAACAGGTTGTAAAAATAAATTCAGTCTCACCACTGGATTGCAAATTTTCTTACATTAAAAATACCACTCAGCTCACTTTTATTTTTATTCTACAGATATAGTCATTCTTTCCTTACCGATCAATTCAAAATCATAGGAGTATCTCTCTTAGCCCATCTCACGTATAGCCATACTTAACATGGAGACTGTTCCTTGATGAAGCTCTAGTAGTGCTTTGTCAAGAAAATTAAAATCTCTGTTTTGAAAGCCTAAGACCATATATAGGGTTCAAATTTGGTTTTGTTTGGTTTTCCAAATTTAGAAAGTACTAATTTTAAACATCTACAATTCATTAAATGATTCCTAAGATCACTTACATAATGATCTTAGGAATCATCTAATGAAATGTAGATGTTTAAAAGCACAACATAATCATGTTTGAAACTACACAAGGGCAGAACTGCAAACCCAGACACACACACACAAATATATGCACATATAGTTAAAAATCAAAGTTTTCTCTGAAATATTCAAAAATAAATAGCACCAAGGAAGATGGAAACATAAGCTGACCTTGCAAAAGGTTTCAGTTATCAGAAAGGTATTTGTTTATAAAGTGTTCAACAACTGTTCTCAGTTCTACAGTATTAAGACAGATAATGGGAAAGAATGAATCAGGAAATACTGGCACTACAGAGGAATACATTGGAGTCATGAAAATTTTATTTATGTGTGCATACACATGTATAGTCACATGGGAAAATGAACACAGTACTATTAAATGACAAGGCAGATTTTAAAACACCATGAACTTATCTTTATAGATATAAATATGTGTGAGGATGCACAAAAACTAGAAGTGAAAACATAAAAATTCTAATAGTAGTTACCTCTGGGTGTCATTACTATGATTTTTTTCTATGTATTAATTTTTCTATAATTAAAATTTTATTTTTACAAAGACAATGTATTTTATAAGTAGAAGAAATTGTAAGTCTATTTCCATTTGGGGGGAGAATGAATTGTTTCTAATTCATAGTAAAATTCCTGTGCGCTAATCACCAGCTTGATTCCTTTGAAGGAACAAAATTTCCAAAGGCTTTGCTGATGTGCACAGGGAACTCATGTCAAGCCAGTTCTCTTTATTTAATGAAGCAGCGAGAACTTTTCTCGCCTGCACCTTCCCTGTACCTGAGCCCCTCCCCTTAGCTTGTCATGTCCGGTGCAGTGATCCAGCTCAAGATCTGATTCACATCCTGCTCCACGCCTGAAGAACCTGAGATCTGTTCAGAGCTGGCGAGGGAGAACCAAGCCAGCCTCAAACTGTTCTGTGTGATTAGTTAATGAGTCCTATATCTTGTGGTTATTGTGATTGTGATTACACTTTAACTTGGTCTGGTTTTCTGACCCTTTATGAGTAAATTACGCCATCAAAATCCAAGTATATTTATTTCCTAAGAAAACCTTAGCTTTGGTACCAGTAAATTTATATCCCCAGTGAAGATGAATTAGAAAATGCTAACCTGCTATATCAGCTACCTATATATTTATCATTATAAGGTCTTGCTGGCAGATGGAGGGGGAGACTGACATATTGGTATATCAAATAATGCTGAATCTATACGTTGTTGAGATGGTAATGTTGTTCTTTCCACTGAATTCCTTCTGTGTTAGATGCACTTTCCCATATAGTGGATATGAAATTTGTGTGTTCATTTCTCCTTCTCAGGTGGTTACGGACTATTTCTATCATCTTGTTCTTAAACAAACAAGATATGCTGGCAGAAAAAGTCTTGGCAGGGAAATCAAAAATTGAAGATTATTTCCCGGAGTATGCAAATTATACTGTTCCTGAAGACGGTAAGATTTCAAAGCAAGTTTCTCCCAATTAAGGAAGCGGCCTCATTGTTCTTTCAACAGCCCTATAACTATAGGAGGGCCGTCCGGAAAAAATCCAGCCATAAATGCCTCTATTTTTCATATTACATGGCTGGATGCTTTCTGGACAGCTCGTAATTCAAACAATTCTGATGACTCTAGGAAATTCAGTTAATTTAAATCAATTCTCTCTACTACTGCCCCATACTAAAGTACTAAAGGATTAAAACGTCCTGTGTAGGATTCTGTTTGTAAAAATTTCATAGTTTGACTTTCCACTCAAACTGTGCAGTTGGAGAAAGGGCAGCTTGGGGGGCAACTATGTCATTAGCTGTGGTAAGCTCTGCCTCTTGGTGCCTCGGTTGGGTTTGCTGTGAACTCGGCCCATGTCAGCCCTTTACATTGACCTTCCCACTGAACCCTCACAGTAACGCTGTGTGGGAGCATCTGTTATGCTCACATTTCCCTGTGAAAAGTGAAGCTAAGAGAGGCAAAGTCACTCGTTCAAGGTCACTCAGGTAGCGCCTGCCAGGAAAAGGCAGGCCTGAACCCTTCACTCCGGAGCCTCCACCTTCAGCCACTGTGTTTCTCTCTCTTATCTCCAGTGATGACTTTAGCTACAACACTGGTGATTTCCATTAGGGTGGCCAACCATCTTTAGGGGTTCCTGGGACATGGGAGTTCCGGTGCTTAAGCCAGAAGGTCCAGTCCGGGCAAACACAGAAGAGTCGGTAACCCCAGTTCTGATGGTTGCTCTTCAGTTTTGAGTGGATACTGGGCCACCAGAGTCCTGTGGGATGGATTTGTGTATAGCAAAATAGCACCACTTCTTATATTAAAATCCCAAACTAGATAAAGCAGAAGGAAAGAAACTTTTCCTAGAAACTTCAGTTATGAAGAAAATTCATCATCCTCTTTGCACTAACTTGCCTAAGGGAAATCCTCAGAGCACTGCTGTGTTGCCCTCTCTGTTGCTGGGTTACTTGTCTCCCAGCAACCGAGTCTTCTTGTAACTTTCTCAGTCAGCAGTGCCCCCCCACCCCCACCCTATCACTCATGCTCTGTGGAGCTTTCCTCCAAAATGTCCACCGCATACGCTCTTCTTTCTTCCCGTCCTCACCATCTTGGTCCTGAGCCTCATTTCCCATCATCTCAGCTATGGATCTGGCCAGTGCAGCTTCCTGCCCACCGCCCTGATTCTGGTCACTCGGCTTCACAGAACATTCTCTGAACTTCTGCCAAAGTCATCTTTCTGAACTCACCCTCAACCCAGCATATGATCCCTACCAACGCTGACTTAATCTCACCACCAGCTGAGAACGTACCGGACCCGTCCAGGAAATAGTAAAAGCTGCATTTGCCCATTCTCAGCAGCATAGTGCTCCTCCCCTACCCTTGGTGGCACTGCTCCTCTCCACCCTCGGTGGCACTGGTCTGCTCCCCATGCCCACTCCTCTCTCCCCTCCACATTGGGCCTGCATGGGAAAAAAGGAAGGGCCTGGGCCAAGCATTGCAGGCCAGGTCAGGCCTGACTCAGAACCTGCAGAGCTCCCTAGCACCTGCTCCATAGAAGTCATCACACAGTCATGGTAGTTGCAACAGAGAAGAGTGATGAGAACATGTAGACACGAAGCCTAGAGTTTAGGAAAATAGATTGCACAGAGTCACCAAAACTACTAATGATCCCATGAACTTAGAATCTGCGTGGGAAAAAGTCTCAGGAAAAGCCTAGAATCAGAGTGGTCACTGCAGTTAGGGGTTTGAGTCCAGGGCTGCAGATGCCCTAGTCTGCAGTAGGAATAGTAAGAGGAGGCCTTTCTCAGAACAAGGCTGGTGGAATGAGATCGCAGCCCTGATGAGCAGCAATACTGCAGGAGCCACAGCCACAGGCCTGGCACCGCTCCCGGGAGAGCACTGGAGGTGAAGAAGGCAGTGTTCAGGGAGATGTTTGCATTTTATTGGAGTGGAAGTTACCCCCTCCACCAAAAACATAAATAAAATGCTGTATCAGAGCTTTGCCAAATTAAAATGATTTGGGTGGAGAAAACAAAATGAAAGTGACATTTAAGCTTTCAGCTTTGCTATAATTTTTTTAATGCTATGAGTATACCACAGTCTAACTTTGTAATTCCTTTTGTATTTTCCATAGAGTTGTATCTGTTTCACATTACTTAAAAATCTATCTGTAATTTCTGTAGCAACACCAGATGCAGGAGAAGATCCCAAAGTTACAAGAGCCAAGTTCTTTATCCGGGATTTGTTTTTGGTAAGTCAGTTTATTAACCTTTATTTTTCTACCACATTAGTTATACTGTTCTTAGAAGTTTGCAAAGTACTTTCCCTTTCATGATCTCATTCAGTCTCCCCTCAAATTATAGATAAGAGAAAGTATTGTTACTTCATCTCACAGCTGAGCACCATGAAATTCAGAGATGTTAGACATGTCACCTCAGGTCACAGAGCTTCCAAGCAAGAAGGCTCTATGACAAGCCTGACCCTGTCACTTGTGTTTTCCAAAAAGGAAGCTGGAACACCAGCACTCCCACTGGGTCATCCTTTCAACCCTTGTGCTCCTCCTTTCGACCCTAAGAGGCTAAGGTTAACGTGAAAATGGACCTGCACAAATTCAGATATTTAGTTTTTTTTTCTTTTGAGATGAGTTCTAACTTATATAAAAAGTGAAATAATTATACAAGTAACTCTACACACTCTTCACCTAAATTAAGGTAAAAGTTCGCATTTGCTTTATATATATATATATATATATATATATATATATATATATATATATATAATTTTTTTTTTTTTTTTTTTAATAACCCACAGTGTATAACTGGCTAGGAGTTTTTACCAGCTCAAAACTAGTAGATGCCAACACATTCCCAAGGGCATGTTCCAGTAATGCCCACATAGCACTTGGCACGCGTCTACACTCTGCCGAACTGGGAATCAGCCCCACCTGCAGCAGAGAGAGTCCTCTGCACCTTCCCATGGGCAGATAGCCTCAGCCTGACTCCTGGGAACTGTGTCTCTACCCTCCTCCCACCATGCCCCAGTTGCAAGCCCCAGAGGAAGTTCTGGAAAACAGGCGTTGCCCAGGACGTAGCAGGTCGTGGGAAAGGGCTCTGTAGTGAGTCAGTCTGGGAAATGCGGTTAGTGGGACAGGTGGCTCTGCTGTCACACTTCTTAGAACCTTTGCTATGCTCTTACCCATTGTGAATCTCTTCAATAAGGAAAATTAGCTTGCAGTAGATCAAGGGATTCCTTTTTTGAAGAGCACCTTGCAAGACCATAAAATTTAAAAAAAAAAAAAACCCACATAAAAACTGTTCCACAAAATGTTCTTCTTATGAGAATGAAAAGTTACCTAAGTGTACAAATCAGGCATTTAGATAAACACTAGAACTAGAATGTGAATGGCCATGCTCTCACCATTCATTCCTTCAGCAGAAATCCTTTCTCTAACAATGGACAAATCTGGCTTGTTTGCAGTTTACAAATCAGGGAATTCCACTTTTTATTGTGGAATTTGCCTGGGGCATTGAATTGTCTGCGAAGTTCTGAATTGGAACCTATAACCCCAGACTTAGAAGGCAGCTGGGGCAGTTTGCAGAACGGGTTATTCATTGGCTATTTATCCACTATTTAATCTGAACAGGAGCAAATCTTGAGTGAAATGATATTTTTGGTAACACAGGGCCCTGAGAGATGGTGGGGAATGAAGGTTATAAAAGGAGAGGGAGAGGAGCTCGGGGAGGACCTGTCCTTGAGAAGGGTACAGGTGGGTTTTGGCCAAGGAGAGGGCACAGTGAGAAGAACCCCTCTTTGAGAAGGGCTCAAGTACTGTCTGAGCATTCTCCTTAAATATTATCACATAAGGAGGGGACTGATTACCAAGAGGTTTGTCCCAGGCAAGGTGAGCTCCTCCCACAAGGGAGCTTGAACCATCCTCAGAACAGGAGAGACTTAGGACCTAAGGAGCCAGAAGAAGGAAGAGCCAGGTGGTCAGCCCCCAGATTCCTTCAGTCACCGTCAACCAGTCCTGTCCCTGAGACTGGAAACCGGCCGGAAGCCTGAGCCCAGTCCTGGGCCAGAATCTCCTCCAGGACCAGTGTCACCAAACCTTTTAAAACAGATGTTGAATGTGAAGGTCAGCACCCTGTGTTTTGACACTCTTAGCATCTGTTAGAAGCCTACATGTTTTCTGGGCTGTCTTCCTCGTATTTTACTAGCCCTTCTCAGATTTCTTGAACATGATCTCCTAACAGAGGGTCTCAGAGAGTTGGGCAACAGCCAGGTGATCCAGCCAAGCAGAGTCTAGAGCTGCCCAGTTTTCCTTTACAAGCTCATTCCTATCATTTTTAATGAAAATCAGTTTGTTAAGAGATTTAAACTGTTTGAAGTATGTACACTGCAACAACCTTTGTAATGACTCCATTCCTTAAGTTTCTGTTGCTCCAGGCAGGGACAAGCTGGTCAGACCATTACAGAAGCAAACCTATTTTCATTCATTCATTACCCACTTAGTGTATATGCCACATACTTCACCTGGTGCTTTCAGACTAAAAAGATATGTAATTGAACATTTCAATGTTGATTAAACTTAAAAAAAATTTTAACTGTTCATAAGAAGTCGAACTATCGCTAAAAATAAGTCTCTCCTTGTAGGAGGAGTTTGGTAACCCAATAAACATTTTCACAACACCCTTGCAGGAGTCCCAGAATTTCTCCAATGGCTGTTTCCCAAGATGCTTTGCAGAAAAGAACGGTGGGAGTAGCGGGGACAAGGAAAACATCCAGGGATTCCCGTGGGCACCTATGAAGAAAGTTCCATGTGACCCCAGCATTAGTTTGCTAGGGCTGCCATAACAAAATGCGAGTGACTGGGTGGCTTAAACAAAGGAAATTTATTTCTCACAGCTCTGGAGGCTAGAAATCTGAAATCAATGTATTGGCAGGGTTGGTTTCTCCTGAGCCCTCTCACATTGGCTTCTAGATGTCTCCCTTCTCCTGGTCTTCCCTCTGTGTGTATCTGCGTCCTACTCTCGACTTCTTATGAGGACCCCCCCCCCCCATCTTACTGAATTAGGGCCCATCCTAATGACCTCATTTGAACTTAATTACCTCTTTAGAGACCCTATCTCCAAATAGTCATACTCTGAGGTTCTGGAGGTTTATGAATGGGTGGGGGCGAGGGGACACAACTAGCCTATGACAGCCTCTCTCCACACTGCCCCACTTAGCTTCACAATGCACATGAGCATGTCATTCCAAGATGTCCTCATGAATCATCACCAGTGACATTTAACTCAGTGTTTCCCAGTTAATTGGCCACAGAGCACTTTTGTCCCCAAACTCCCATGAACCTTGCTTGCACTGCTAACCAGGGATCACCCCGAAGAAACACTTAAGTTCTAATGTGACTGATGTACTGTCCCTACAAAACCACGAGAAGTGTGTGGATATTTACATTCATACTAAAATAAAATAAAACTAAAAATCAGTCTCTGTGTTGCATCTGCTAGGAATAGTGGCAACCTTACTGGCAGGGCAGATATAGAACATTTCCATTATTGCACAAAGGTCCACTGGAAGGCGCTGGTTTAAACCTTCACTTCTGGAAAATTCTACCATGAATTCTATTTTCTGTGGCTGTCTCTTAAATATCGTAGGTCCTGTCTCACCCGAATAAGCTTGTGTGTGCAGGAGGTAGGCTAAGGTGCTTTGGGTTTCCGGCAGTGTTCAGTATTTTGAAACTCATTACAACTGTGTTCCCACGTCAAACAAGACACCACCACAAGCCCTCTAGTCTTTGATCCAAATTCTTCTCAAAGAATGAAGAAAGTGGGGGCGAGGTGTGCAGGGCCCCGTAGAGCAGACACCTCTTTTTTTGCAGAGGATCAGCACGGCAACTGGGGACGGCAAGCACTACTGCTACCCGCACTTCACCTGCGCTGTGGACACGGAGAACATCCGCAGGGTGTTCAATGACTGCCGCGACATCATCCAGAGGATGCACCTCAAGCAGTACGAACTCTTGTGAGGCGGCCCCGGCCGGTGGGTGCACTTCTCGCGCCTGCTCTCCGCCTGCTCTCCTCTCTCAGATACCCCACCAGGCGGAGCATTTACTCCCGGACTGCCTGTCTGTCAGCCCCAAGCCATGGTAGAAAAGTAGTGAGTTCCCAGGGTCATCCAGCTGCCCTCCGTCCTGGTCTGTGTCGGCTCCATGTGTGACCACCAAGCCTCTGGCTACCTCTGTTCCCCTCGGGTTTGGTTTGTAGCTTTTTTCATTGAACGTGACCTTTCACAGCCTCCCCACCTCCACCAGTTTGGTTACTGCGAAACGTCCACTCTCATTTCGGTGACACTGCAGTGAAATCTCTCTGGATGGAGGCCCCTTTTATTCATCCCTTCAGTGATTTATTGAGTCAAGAACTTGACAGATGGGAGAGACACACAGTTTTTTCTGGGTTCTCAAGCATGATTGTAGAGGCACCTGTGTAAGGGGGTGAGGCTCACGCTTTCTGTCCAATTCTAGCTTTCAGAAGCTGCAGGGGGATGAGTGGCCTCTCCTTCTGACCTTCATCGGCCCAAGACTTACAGTAGGCCCTAAGGCACAGAGTGGGGAGTAAGCCTTTTCCCAACAATATCTGAAGTCGCTGCTAGCCTCAGGCATTTGAATTAGAACTACTGTGAGCCTTTTACATTTAGGCAGAAAACCTACCACATTCACTACTGCAAAGTGTGTCCTGTCTAAAACTGATGCTCTAGACTTTCACTATGCTTGGGCAATAGTCTCCTTTCATATATTCTTTTTGTCGTTTTATTGCTGGTTTATTATACAATACAGACCACAAAATGTAACATTATTTTGCACACCCATAAAGAAAAACCCTTGTAGATCTTTGTGCCTTGGTTATGGCTACACCTGTAAAAGAAATGTGTTGGTTTCCGTGTGTGTGTGCTGAACAGCTAAATGTCAACATTACTGCCGCTTGCTCTGAAAAAGGGAATGAATAGTTTAGTTATCTGTAGAATTTAGGACAATTTTATCAGGTTAGTACTTTTAAAAATACTCCTTGATTAAAATACACACACACACACACACACACACACACACACACACGGCACCGGTGAATCATCCACATCTTACACACAATGCTGTACTAACATCCCAGCTTCTTTCAGGGAACCAAGGATGTTTTTTCTCTCCAGATAATATGTTTCTCAATTATTTTGCTATTTAAAGACTTTCACAAGTTCCCTGAGTGGGACTAGGTCAACCGTCCCCACTGTCAAAACTTCTGAACCACTTACTTTGCCACTGGTTCCATCATAAACAAATAGGAAGAAAAAGGCAAATGGGCATCAACATTTGTATCTGCAAAGAAGAATCAAAGGATGGCATCTTCGGTTGCATTTTAAAGAAGAAACATTATAAAACCTTTATTTGAAATATACTGTCAAAACAGAATGGCTATTTCTCAAACATTTGAAATGTTTGCAAATGTAGCCTCAAGTTATTGCACAGTATATCTGGAAAGCAAGAATCATTGTAGCAGGCATGTGTCATATTCTATCCACAGTCACAGCTTGTAGGGTAATTTCCTTAGGACAAAGATAATCTGCAATGATGTCTGAAGTTACATTTCAACAATACAGATCCAGGGAAGTGACAGCCTAGCCTACATTACTTCATTAATTCTCTTTTAGTCTTCAATGAGTATTTTAAAGTTTATTCCATAATATAACCAGCATTTTATAATCCTTTATAAACTTCCACTTTTAAACACTTTTCCATGGAAGGATGACAACTTTATAGACAATCAGTGCAACAAGCACATATTTTATCTCATTATCCGAATTCCAGTTCCTCTCATCCCGATTTCATAAAACTCAGCTGAACTGAGACATACAAAGAAAAAATTATTTTCAGTTTCCATTTCACTTTCAAAAAACATGAAGAAAAAATATTGAAGATACACCCCCCCACACACACATACAGCAAAAAATGAAGTTGTAGGTGTTACATACATTGTTACTCAATACTCCCCTGTTAACTAAACTTTCTCTTTAAAAGTTTGCTTGAAGAAAGAGCTAGAATCTTAGAAAAAAATACAGAAAGAATACATTTCATATGGCTTAAAAATTATCAAGATACATTTATTTTTAAATACCAAAAGCCACTTCCTAGTCCATTTTATAACAGGCATTAAACTCAGATTTAACAACTTGGTCTGCTGGAGAGAAAAATTAAGACTTATCTAAAAAACCTGATTCCATTAATTTAACACAGAAGTACAGAAATCTCTGTAGACAACATATTCCTGCTTGTAGCATCTGTATGTTTATTTTCAGTGTACAGCTTCATAATACATAGCAATTTGAGAACAAGTTCAAAGGAGGAAAGACACAAACTGAATGTTTGGTTTCTGTACACCTAACCCCAAGTGTGCTCCAGGACTGCTGGCTCCATCTGGGGAAAGGAAGGGATGTCTAGTGCATGCAAGTGATGACATTAATAGTGTTTACATATTGTACAGATACAATCTTTGCATATACATATATTTGATAAAATGAGAAAACAGACTTGTCATAATGTTCCATTTTTATAGCATGAGAACAGTACAATCAACTATTTATTCTGCAGTAATTTGCATCAATGATTTAGAATTTCTATGATGTGCATAAAGACAGATTACTTTGGTCTCATCTCACATGAGCACTGCCCAAAGTCCCATTTCTTTGGCTTTGATATTTATTACTAAAAGCAAAAAGTCTCCTCTTCACATTGTCTTAAACTTTCTGAGCAGCTGCCAACCAAAAAGAAAAGGTGACCCTAGAAGCCCAAAGTGAAATAATAAGAGGACCACAAGGAAGCCAGCTGCTCCACAGTATGTGATCAGAACCGTGTCCTCGAAGGGAAGGTAGCATTTGGTGAGGGCATACTCTGTGGGCGTCATGCTGCCCTGGAATGGAAATGACAACATTACACTGCAGGGAGAGCCCCACGCACAGCTCCAACACAACAGTCCAACTTAAAACAACAGAGGAAAGGCAGGTTTCTTGGTCTACTCAAATAAGACAAAGAAGCAACTCTCCTCACTTGAGACCTAAGGAGGCACAGCCTTCAGCCTACACAAGCAGTAGCAAGAGAAGGGAAGCCAAGGGTCCCTCTAAAATATGATGGGCATACCTGAGACAGACTCAGAGAGGCAGAGAGATTTAAAGCAATGGTCGTCGAGGAACAGGAGTACAAGACTATTTTTCATGCCACTTGATGCTAAAATAAGCAGTCTGTTACCTAGAAATACATGTGCCAGGGGCATCTCAATGGTTTGCTTTTGTTTTTGTTTTTGTTTTGGTAGACATTTTTGCTACATGGAATGACAGTGGGAAATGTTTTCATTTACTACGTTGAATTTGAAAACATGAAGTTTTCCCCCATCTTTTCATGAAGTAGAAGTAACTGACATAAAAGCATTATGAACTGGATGCTGGAACCCAAGGGCAAAAAAAAAAAAAAGGTGCTGAAACATCAGGCGGTCGCTAACTGAAACAATATCCTTAATCAACCCGCAAGAGCTATAGCATTTTTCTGCCAGAGCTCATGGGTACGTTTGGAAAATACGACAAGATGACTGAGTATAGCTAATGAAAAATCATCCTATTTCCTTAGAAAATTAAATACACAGAGCCTAATATCAGAGGACACTGCCATCCCCGAAGGATAAAGTACTTGGAAGGTCCTCCTCCCCTCACCCCATGTTTATTTGTCCCCAGGAAGATGCTTAGACAGGGGACAGTGTATCCAACTAAGTGTGCATGTAGAGCAGGGAAAGTTGATTTACAGCTTTTGTATATTTTTACAGATTGCAGCAATTAAACAGTTGATTTCTGTGTTGATTTCAATACTTAATATGAAAGCTTTAAGATGAAAATAAACATTCACGTTACCATGATGAAACTGGGGTTGTTTCTGTTCCTCCAACTGAAAGACGGCACGCTGATCTCGGGGATTCCTGCCCCATGGAGCACCTCGCAGGCGCTGTGCGTGTGGCCACTCAGGACCAGGCGTGGCCGGAGCCACCAGAGCAGCTGCCACACCCAGGGGACAGCAACAGGCAGTTAATACCTAAGACAGTCCTGCCGGGGCCCAGAGCCCAGGCACCATTGATTTCATTGAGTCAAACACTACGACTGCTTTATTTTTTTCCTTAAAATCCTGTGGTTTGTTTAGACTCTATTAACAATAAGCTCAGGCTCTTAGAATCTAGTCTTCTCATCCCAGATTTTATATTTTTAAATTATGTTTTATTTTTATAAATATTTATAAATTTCTTTCATAAATGTTTATATTGTATCATATATAAATACATTATATAAATATGAAGGGGGGCCCAAAAAAACCTGGAATTTTTTTATAAAAAGTTGTGTATTTATTCTTATATGTTTAAACTTCAGTCACCTTCAAAGTACTCTGTTTGATGCAATACACCTATCGAGATGCTTTTCCACTGCAAAAAGCAGTTTTTAAACTTGTCGGTTTTGATGCCTTTTTTGTTTCACTTCTTCCACATCGACAAAATGTTTCCCTTTGGGGACGTTTTTCACCCATGGAAACAAAACAAAGTTGCTCTAGGTGAGATCAGGTGAATAGGGAGGGTGGAGCACAGGGGTCCTGCTGTGTTTTTGGTCAAATACTGCTTTCCATCAGTGTGGTATAGGCAGGTGTGTTGTCATGCTGCAACTAAATCACCCATCATGAACGGCAAACATGTTCAAAGAGTCTCCAAAAATAAAATTCACTGAAGCCCATCGCAGCCTCGCACAACGACGCCAGCAGGTACCCTGATGCAGATGGGTTCCTAGAACACTTAGTGGCGGCAATCGGTACTACAAGGGGCCTGCCCTCCAGGAGATAATTCCAGTTTTGGGGGGGTCCCCCTCATAGATATTTAAGAAAGAGCAACTGAAGTCCCTAAAAATTTAAACCTAAGTTCCATTTATATTTCCAAATACACTTAAGTTGGTGGAAAAACTCTGAATAAGGAGGTGCTGAGAATATTATTAACTTGAAATACTAGGAAATAGAAGTGGATTTAATAGGGGTAAAAGAACAAAACGACATGAAAATCTGAGCTATCGCCAAAACCCTGCCCTCTGTCCCCCAGCCGATAACTAACGTCTGTCTTTAGCATCCGGTGTACAGCCAAACCTTTTGCGAGGCCTCCTGGGAAAGCACATCATATCTCTCCTTAAAGGGGACGCCCCTTTCTTCCAGAGGTGCGGCGTCCTCCCCAGAACAGTTAGTGTCGCTTTTCCGGTAAAGGGGGAAATGCTGTCCAGGATTTAAAGAGTCAGATGTGACATCATGACACCCTGGGTGGTTCTGCCACATACACGCAGCTGCTTTCTCCCCACCTCACCTGCAGGAGGATGGGGGCCGACCCAGGGAGCCGCTGCCCACGCCCACACTGGCTGGAGCGATGTTCCTGCTGTCGGAAATCAGTCCGTTAGCAAGGCAAACCCAACAGTCAGTGCATGGTAGGAAGGAACAAAGGGGCTGAGAGACTGACAGAACACAAAGGGCACCAACCTGCTGTGCCCTTAGAAGATGACAGAACAGAAGGCACGTATGCCATTCAGATGATCGCATACCTCTCGGGAGCAATTCAGTTTGTGAGAAATTTCGATGAGTTCAGCTTCTGCTTCAGAGCAAATGGTGCAGCCGTCCCCTTCCAGTGCGACACTATTGACCATCACAAAACTGAGGCAGATGGGAGCAAGCACAGAGTCAGGGGCTCTCCATGTACTGTCTTCTCACAATACTATTCCCACAAAATGAAAGCTAAGCAGCCGCAGGGTAAAGAAACACACCCAGAACAGCTTTCAATCTCAACTCGACCCATCTGTTTTTAGGCAGGAGTTGATATTAAGAAATTGATACTGAACAAATAAAACAAACTAGCATTACCAAGATATGGCAAAAGGATTTTTATCCCTGAGTTTGTGAGAAATCGCAGGTTACAGAATCTCTGAGGTCAGATTACTGCTAACCTCAGTATCAAACCATGTGTCCTTGGGCAAGTTACATAGTCCCTCTGTGCCTCATCTGTAAAATGGGGATATCAATAGTACACCCACACCATTGGCTTGTTGTGACAATAAAATGAAATTATACCACAGAATAGGGCCTGCCACTAGAAAGTACCCAGTAAATGACAGATACTGTTATTAGTACCTAAAGTAAACCATGGAAAACATTCACGGTGGGGTTAGGGAGTTGTGTTGGTTAGAGCTAATGTATGGATAATTCCGGAGTCAATTATGATTCTCTTGTAACCACTTTAGCTTGATTATATTTTCTATAGGCTTCCATTAAATATGCTTTGATTTCCTACACATATATCAACTGGGCATGAAGAAGGTATATAGGTCATAAGCCAGCTTACAATTTAAAGAATTTTAGAGATGACAGCTGACTAATCAAATGATCTACAATATGATCAGCATGTTTAAAATGTCTTAAACTCTCTGGCTAGGGAAAAAAAATCAAAGTGTGTCAAGTCCGCATTATGATTTAAGAAAGAAAGGTACCAGGAACTCTGCCTTACAGAGAAAGGAAGAAGCAAGCATTTGTAGAGAATGCGCTGAGCTCTGGTCTCTGGGAACTTCACATAGATCATCCCATTTGACAGGCCCAGCGAGCTGATCCAGCCAAAGCCAACGGAGTACTGGACACCTCAGGAAGGAAATGATCAAAATAGGACAAACCTTCCTCTCCCACCTTTTCCTTCTCCACTAGGTCTGCAACTAGAATAATGTGTATGGTCTGGTCCACTGTGCTACAAGCACACACACACACACAAAAAGGGTCCAGAGACAGGCACAAAAATAATGGTAATGCAGGAGAGCCGGTGCTGATGGTCAGACTCAAGGGTGACAAAGCTTTGATCTAAAAATTAAGGCTGACAGGAGATGGGAGTAGGCACAGAGCTATAGAGCACAGTGAACACACTTGTCACCAAATCCTAGGACCCCATAACCACAGGAACACCCTTTACAAAGGTAAATAAGTTCTGAACAAATCAAAAATATTCCTTTACAGAGTGGGCTGATGAAATTTATATCACCCAGAGACAATATCAACAGGAAGAATACAATTCCTTCATTGGCTAGTCATAGACTCACTGAATCATTGTGGGTTGTTAGTGAAAACCAAGGTGGTGACTTTGATGGGGACATTTAGTGAGGACAGCCTGAGGCACCTTGTCAGAGACTGTAAACCAGAGCATGGGTCTGACCCAGTATAGCAGTCACCTCTGAAAAACTAAGTTCCCAAGGACTAATTTCACAAATAATACTCACTTAATTCCTTTCCATGAAAACAGCCTTTCAGGGTTGAAAACTTTCTCAAATCGTTTTATTCTGTATGTGCTCATCCTACATTCAATTGCAAAAAGAAACATTTTTCAGAGCAAGCCATTTTAAAATCTCTTAAGCATTATCATGAACACAAAAAATAACTTTCAGGATTTGAGCACCAGACTAGCATTGTTAGCTCAGAGCTCCAATTGGCCCCAAGCTGTCAAGATGCAACTCTCAGCTCCACTCCTGACTAACCATGAGTCTTTGGGCAAGTGACTTAGTCCTCAGGGCCTCAGTTTCATCACTGGTACAATGTATAAAATAAGATGACCATATAAAGATGAAATGAGTTAATATACAGAAGTAAAGTGCTTAAAACAGGCTGGTTCATCATAAGCACTGTATAAACATTAGCTATAAAGTCAAAATCATCTTGTTTTCTGATTCAAAAGAAAATAACTGGCTGTTAAATGTAAGTTTCAACTTAGTCACCCAAGACCACACACCAATCATTCACGTAACAGATTTGTGAGGGTGTACTATGGCAAAATTCCTTGCCCTCATGCAGCTTACATTCCAAAGCTTACGTCTTACGAGGAATACAAATTTCCTCCACACAACCCAAATAAGCCTTTCACCTGAATTGTATCAGGTTCAAAATTATAGTTAGCAAGAGCTCTCATGTTGCAATGCTTTAATGAACTACTTACTGATAATGGAAGCCAATGTCATGGTTACCAACAACTACCTTCAGCTGCACATGATGTGGGTGTCTGAACATTTTCTGAAACCGCTCCACATCATCCGCCCAGGCCTGTAGGATAAAAAGATAACTGCTGAGACCCAGAGAACCTTCCCTTCCCTGTAGCTAAAAAAACACACTCCCTATTTTGATGGTCAGAAGTTAAGTCCCCTGTCCAAATCAGATATTCATAAAGCTAAGGTACAAATTAGAATTCCTAATTCTATGTCAAACTTTTTACAAAACTAACTTAACATTTTAATTATTTAAGTTGATGCTAGATTTTAATTAAATGGTATCCCCCATCTTAAAACATTAACTGGCAACCCCCAGAATATTGGGTTCATACACCTATTATTTCAAGATCCCCTGAAGACGACACATAGACCCAAGCTTAAGAATCACACCAGTTCTGGATGTATTATAAGAACGGGCTCTTAGGAAATGTCAACAAAATTTATGTGTATCAACCAAGACAAGGATTACATCCTTCAGTCTTAGCATTTCCCTGTGGCCACAATTGTGGGAGTAAGACCTAATGAGATGTGGGTGAAAGAAAGACAAAATCCAGCAAATGTTTCAAGAATATTCTGACATTTCCATTAACTATTAAAGCTTGAGAATTATGCTTATATAGTTCTTATTTTTATTAAACTTAAAAAAATCGGTTGGACACTCTAGGGTAGACAATACCTAGTTGAATACTAATAAAATTTATCCTAAAAGTTTTAAATACAGCCCAACCTAGGACAATATGCTGTGTAGACAGTCCTTCAATACATTTACAAAGACTTCACTTTGATAAATAATATTTAAAGTAAGAATAATATAAAATCAGAATAACATAAAATTAGAAAAATGTAAAAACATAAAATGTTGCCTTCAATTTGGAAAAGCAACATATATATCCAATCTCTTTTATAACCAGTTGCTTTTTACATACAGCATTCTCATTATCTCATATTTAATTTTGGACTAGATTATAACAAACATTATAATCTATGGGTTTCTATCACATCTGGACTAAGACTCTATACAACTTTTGGATTGCCCAGTGAAATGCCAATGAATTTTTACTATCTTCCAAAAAAACCCTTAGTGACTGAACATGTTTAACTAAGCAACAAAAAGAGCTCTTTTTTCCCCTCATTAATTTCAGGAATGTATAATAAGCAAAGCATTCTGACAGCTAAGTTGAGACCAGCCTTTCTCTTTGGTTTGTGGAAAGGCTTCCATCACCTCACCCAGAGGTCTCAGTCCCCTGCAAGCAAAGGAACCTCACTCTAAGCCCCTGTGGCTCCTTCTGAACCTCTCCTTCAGAAGAAAGAAAATAAGAGACAGTAGCAAGTAACTTTTGTAGCACAGTTCTTAAAATTTAATGGTTAAGTAAGAATGTAAAGTCAGATTACATTTCCATATGTATTCTGTAATTTCAGTGACAACTGAAATAGCATCCATCTTGCCAATTTTCCCTTTCCCAAGAGAGTCATGGAAATGTGCATTCCAACAAAGTGATGTCTGGCTAATCTACATATTTCCTACATAGACAAACATAAGATTATTCAACCTAACTCGAGATCATCACCAGATACAGGTCATAATAATCTTTAAGACAGACTATACATTTTTAATATTAGCACTAAGTAAAACTTCCAACCCTAGCTGATACTGCTTCATGGATTATCTGGATTGCCTGTGCTGGACCCTGAAAGCAGGATTAGGATGCCAGTATCACAGGGTCCTACCTGGGAGGAGCTCCACTTCCCTTCATCAAAGATATCTCCCAGAATGAAGACAACTTCTGGCTGCAACAACCACAGAGCCGTCTGGAAGGCTCTCTCCATTTGCCATTCCCTAGAGGCCAACAGGAAAAGGACATTAGTCTGTTTCTTGGGTGGAGCTCTCATCTATCTAATGGGCCATTTAAACAGTGAACCAAACGGTCCCATTCTCCTTCTTCCATGGCCCCACCTTCACATCTCATCCACTGCTTGGAAAAGCCAAGGAGTCCCCATCTGATTAAATGTGGGGAGCAAAGGCACCAAAGGACAGTCAGGCTGCCCCTCCCACACATACCAAAGGCAGCCACCCACTGTGTGGTACCCATGCCCTATACTGCAATCCCTCAGTCATGAGAGCCCCAGGGGAGTGAGAGCTTAACGCAGCTTCCAAAACTGCCCAAAGTCGACTGATTTCACATCTCACCGAGGAGAGGACAGCATGTGCTTAATTTTCACTCCTTGAAGGTACTCCAACTTCCTTCCTGCCTTCAGAATTGGGGAGAGACACAAGAGGAACAGACTAATACCTACTTGAATACTAATAAAATCTATCCTAAAAGTTTTAAATACAGCCCAACCCAGGTAGGACAAGTGAATGAAGAGAGTCTGGGACCTAGATCTCACTGACAACAGCTTAACATCCCAGCTCCACCCACTAAGCAGTGTGCAGCCTTGAGAATGTTGCCTCCTCACGCTGATTCCTAGTTTCTTCATTGGTAAATGAAGATAATAAAAACCTACTTTCACAGGATAGTTATGGGTTTAAATGAGATAGCATTTGTAAATGCACACAGTAAGTATTCAAAAATGTCAGTGCTTTCTCAACCCTCCCTCCCTTCTCCCTAACCAACTCTGATCTGTTGTCATTTTCCTTAGGATCCCAATCCTTCCTTCCTTTTTAAGGCATGTTCCTGCTGCTTCTCCCCTGCAAAAGGGGAATGTTCCATCCTGGGTATATAAACAGGGAACAGTAACGTTGGGTCAGCGGAGAGTTTTCAGGCCCCATGTAACCACTGTACAGTACATCTTTACTCAAGATATCTCAAAATACATTTCTCAGTTTTTCTTGACTTAATGTTATTCACCCTGAAGAAAAAAGCATCTAGAAACAGCTTCTGCCAAGAGGGCAGGGAAGACTACTTGGGGGTCATAAATAAAACACAATCTGTAAGACCCAAACAAAGACAAAGGAGCTCAATCTCACCCTGGCCTTCTCTATGTCATGCCTCTTTTAGTTTAAAACTCTGAGTAAAAAGTATAGCAGCTGATCCGTCTGCCCTTCTTTTCTCCTGTCTTCTGCACCCACCCTTGGGGACATCACACATTACCCTTGTGACCCAGCATAAGGTTCATTTATATCCAAAGCACTCAGAGCACATTTCCTTTTACAAGAAGACAGACCTGTTCAGAGAGGCACAAATGGAGCCATGGGAAGGAAAAGGGATTAGGGTATAGGGTTACCAGGGACAAAAAGGGAGCTCTCAGGGGTTGAAAGTCCCCATCAATTGCCTTTTGGTGGGCATTATTCACAGTAGCCAAAAGATGGAAGCAACTCAAAAGTCCATCGATAGATGAATGGATAAACAAAATGCGGTGTAAACATACGATGGCTATGCAGCCTTAAAAAGGAAGGAAATTACGACACATGCTACGACATGGATGAACCTCGAAGACATTATGCTAAGTGAAGTGAGCCAGTCACAAAAGGACAATTACAATTACACTTATACAAGAATGTTTACGATGGTAACTTTTAGGGTATGTGTATTTCAACACAATTAAAATTGTTTTAAAAGCCTTCTGGAGGGAAAACAGACAGAGTACGCTGTGCAGGACCTGAACCTCTCCACAGGGAGACAACCCCCCATCCGCCCTGCTCCTCCTGCTGCCCAGAGCAGGCAAAACCAAGTGAGCTCAAAACCACCCACCAATGACTATGAGAGGTGACCACCAACCCAGCTCTGTGTCCTCCCTGCCCAGGGGAAAGGAAAATCTATCTTTGTTGACCATTGCCATGTGCTGGGCATTGTTGTGGGCATTTACTTCACACAGTCTGTGGAGTTTCTCATAACCCAGTTACAGACAAGGAGACAGAGACAAGCTCAGAGGGCCTTGTCACTTGTCCAAAGTCACAAGACTCAAAACCAGACCTGCCCTCTAAGTTCTGAGCCCTTGTATATACAACTGTTCAGTAAATAGAAAGTTGAAGAATAAATTAAATGCCCCCTATGTCCTTCTTTGAGAGAAAAATAATGAGTCCCCAGAAGTCATTAGGCCTGACCTATGGGGAGAAGACTATACATTTTCACCTGCAGAATTCCAGAAATATTCCTTATTTTAGCTCTTACCTTCGTAATTTGTCTAGCCAGTGGCCTCTTATTTCCCCGAGCAAGTGGGTATCAGCCAAAACCATGGCTTTCAGCACAGGTTCAGTCTCTTGTTTACCTTTAGAGGCTGGAGTTTTCACCTCAGGCCAATTACACTGAAAAATTACTAAGTAATAGATTAAAAATTCACAAAATAGAAGCACAGCAAAGATGACAGCTATGAGTTTCAATAGCAAAAAACTCCTCTTGAACAGATAAGAATGCTGCCTTCCAAACCCAAGTCTGATAGCAGCCATTTCTCCTGCCCAGAAGTTGCCAGCAACCAAGAGTCAGATCCACCAGGAATTCATCGTGAGAAAACTGTAGAATCCTGGGTAAAGTGCAGATGGTGTCCAGGTCTTAGCCATGTACCTACAGGGAAAAGGAAAAGGATTGGATTGTATTTCTTAAAAATGCCACTATCACTATCCCTCTATTAAGAAGTAAGGAGTTGCCTAGGATGTCTCTATATCTCTGTATGCCAGAATAATGCTATTAGAATACCTTCCACTAAGGTGATAAAATTTTATTACCACTTTGGAAATCATTAAATGAAAATCTATGAGAAGGATGTTTAAGGTAGTAAACACAATAGAGAAAGTCAACAAATATTTAAGTGTAATTTGACTCCCAAAAGGATTCACCACCACCCCTCCAGGACCTTAAAAATCAACAGGTCCTAAGTCCCCTGTAATGAGTTGGTGTCATTATTTTTCTACACTCTCTTCAACAAAAAAAGTGAAACTTCCTGCACAGCGTGCTTCAGAGATCCGAACAATGCATTTCACTCTGGGCTCTGGGCTCAGAGGACAGTGTCTGAGAGAGCCACCATCTGTGAATACTGCATTCAGACTACATATATTTTTCACAATATGGGCTTTTCAAATTAGCCTTAAAACTCTGGAAGGACTTCTCTAATGGCATTTATGTGCAATTGTTTCTCTATGCAAACCTTTAAAATGTTTATGGATTCATCTGAGTCATAGATGAACTTTGTATTCCATAAAGAATGCATCTAGTTTTGACAAATCTAAAGAGAAAGATGGATAAAAGGATAGCCTGAGATAGGCTATAAAGAGGTGGTATTCTACTTAAGGTTCCTCAACTAATGCTCAAGACAAGAATCTTAAAATGGATGCTGACCCAAAGGCTACAGAGCTATGAAGCCATTCTGGAAGTCTTGCAGGGGTTCAAGGGTATGGGAGACCATAGATCTTAACTGCGCCAATAAGTAAAGAAAATCCTTTTCTGGAAAGATGATTTTCTAAGATGAATCTAGGAATCTTCCTATGGTGACAGGCAAGGAGTCAGGAACACTCGCGTTTCTATAGCATCTTAGATAATCTCAGTGAAGTGCAGTTTCAGAGCTGTGCAGAGTTGCACATAGGCCTCGGTTCCTGTAAAAAGCCATAGCTTACTTGACAGTGGTGTTCTATAATAAGCAGCCACAATATTTGGAAAAATTTCAAAGCCTTATTAAGAAAAATAAATGGGAGCAAATGTGTATTTTAAGCCATTACCAAATATGTAAAATATAACCCTAGAATTGAAAATACCTTCAAAGGCAGAAGAAATGAGGAAGTGTCTTCATGATTATTGAGATGGAGCACGGACAGTTGTTCTGCTATAGTAGGAAAGACTCACTTCCATTTGTGGCTTTTCAGCACAGATGAAATGACAGGAGTGGATGAAGGGCTCTGGGCCTGAAGTGTTCATCCTTCCTCTTTCTGCATTCAAATGGCATTACTTATATTAAGCACTGTACTTGATGGAAGAGGGTACAGGACACAAACGCCAGAAATGAAATACATCCTCTCAGATAGAAAGGTCAGAAGCAACCATGCATGTAACATGGGCTCGACTGCTCTTCCTGGAATTCTAACCAGAAAATCCACAATATCTTTATCAACCCAGTCCAGACCATCAGTGATCACGCGCCATACCACTTCCTCTCTACTTAGAATTCCCTTGCCACCTCTGTTTTCTCTAAGGTTGAACCACACATACCACAGAACTAGAGTCACTACATACTTTATCTTCCAACTGGGGATACCTTTGAGAGTGAAAAGTGACGCTAATGATAATAAAAACAGGGTCATGGCATAAACCAGGACTATTCCAGGCAGCTCACCCTGTGGACAATTTCACGTTATAAAGCCAGTGCTTTATCTGTCATCGATATGTCTTTGCAATCAAACTTTGGCATGACTGCACAGATGTCGTTAGCAACCATTCACCAGTATGACGGAGGGTATGGATTCTATATTGAGCTGATATCATGAAAGGCAGAAAAGAGACTCTATAATGAATATATTTCTTAATACCATCTAAATTCCTTTGTTTTGATTCAATCAAATATATGAAAAGCAACCATTTGGTCTTACTATCTCATTTCTTTTAATGGGCCTAGAATCTTCTGAGTCCTAAAAGCTCAGGCCAAAATTTCTTAAAACTTTAATGTTTCCTCAGACCACAAAGGATGTGTTGAGAGAGTAGAAAGTCCAACTCTAGCGTTGGGTTTAGAATTCTTCCAATATGCAAATCTGTGCTCTTTATGGGCTCTAAGTTTCCCGAAATGAAAACCAGAATGACAACTTTATAATTGGTCTTCCACACCCACTGCTTTCATCTGAGACAACCGCGTTTCAGGAGTAAAGCTAAGATCTTGGAACACAATAAGGAAAGATGAGTGGCCTGGAATAAGAAAGGTGATATTGTCCTGACAAGTGAGGCTACAGTGGGATTTAGGAACCAGAAAGGACATGAAACTGCAGTCCTCCAGCTTCCTAGACCAAAAAGAGCATGACAGATGACACAAAGAGGCAAGCCATCAGTTTGCACTCACAGGCAGCACAGCTTTCCCAAACCTGATTCCCTCGTACATTTGATCCCACTGAGCCCACAAGGCTGGGCCCTCCCTCTGTCCCCAGGCTGACTGCTGATGACTAATTTGCCAGCTTAGATAAGAAGGGCCTGTGCAAAGGAAGCCAAAGGTTAGGAGAGCCCTGGCTCTTCCCTCTAATGTCTATGTTCTTCTTTCTGCAGAGAAATTAAAAAACAGCCTATATGCAGCGAATCACCAGAGGACTTAGAATGAAGAAAGGAGGAAGGGAAGGAGGGGAAAGGAAAGAGAAAGAGCGAGAGCAGACAATCTAGCTGGTGCTGTTACATAGTTTCTTGAGAAAACCCTAATATACCATGTGAATCATCTCTCTGGCATAATGTGGTCATTTTTAAAACATAGAACTCATTGGAGTGAAAGCCATATTTGACAACTTCTGGCACCAAATCCTTAAACAGAATTCCTTTTGTTCAAAACTTTGAAAACCACTTTTCTTCCTGTATTCAAAACTCATTGTATGTCCCATTGAATTACTATTCCCAATATTGTCTTCAGTATTATCAGTAAAGCAAATCCCCCTTTACCTCCTGAAATGAAGACAGAGTAGTTTTTAGAGATGATGAGGGTGGGGGAAGGAATCCATTCTCTCCCTAGAAATGGCACAGCAAGGCCATGATGCCAAGCACCAGTCACAGAAGAACATCAGGTAATAAGATATCACTCCTACTGATGGCTGCTTCCAGATGGGTATACGAGACCTCCTTGTACTCACTTCTTGCTCTAAACCATAAGCCAACCGCAGAGACAGAACTGCTTCCTCATTTTTTGACACAGCTGAAGGAAACCTGGAGGCTACCAGCAGTTAGCAGCACTGGAGTGGGGACATTCCCATCACCAGGCAGACAGGCGTGCACAAACTGAGCCTGCCTTTTTTGGCAGGAAAGGGGAAAGCCTAAGAGCTCTATGGGGAATTAGCAGCCACCTGTTCCTCTTCCAGTACTTTATCCTAGAACGTCTATCTTGAATTGGAAAGAACCCAACCCGCAGCTCTGCTCTGTGACCTTGGACAGCCACAGACCCTCTCTGAGCCTCACAATAGGGATCACAGTATCTACCTCCACTGACATCTGAAGACTGATAGAAATGATGTTCACAAAAGAGTTTTAAGAAAGTAAATCTTTCTAAGAGGATGAGATTACAGAGTAAACCTTACAATCTGAAGAACTCCAACAGGCTCAAACGATACTCAATTCAATTAGCTATAATCAGGTTAGGGAGAACAAAGGCCAGTAATTGGAGGGAACCTAGAAGCTGTGGCCATTTTGGGCCGAATCTTTGATCAATAATAGAGTTGTGCTTTCTAACAGTTCACATCTGAAGTCACCATACCCTTTCCTCACTAAAAATAAACCTTAAATTTTATCTCAAGCATCATAAACAGGCCAATGATTTAATACCTCCACTTCCACACAGCCTGAATAAACACTACTACCCTTTGTGTGTCCAGGCTCTTATAGGCTAAAGGAGAGAAATGTGTTCTTCCTTAGACTAATGCAAAGGAGGGTCTGGTTCTTCATCAGAGGCCCAGTGCAATCATCTCTTCCTGCCTACTCAATACATGGAAGAAATGTGTTTATCCATCTTGGATCACTAGGAAATGGGAGGTTTGGATAAAGACCATATTCTGTGTGTTGCTTTCTTGGGAGTAAGTAATGAATAATTCTGTCCATATTAGAAACTTTCCTTTGCATAGCAGACTTGGGTTCAAAAAACATTATTAAAATGCTATTGTTTTCGCTCCCCAAGTTCAATTTGTCAGTTTTAGTTAACTCATCAAATGATAACCGAGCAGGAAAACTAGACAGGCCTCCCAATTATAGTTCAGTCTGGCCCAGGATCAAAAGGCAGATGCATGCCTCTCACAGAGCTCTCCTGATTTGTCTCTAAGGGAGCTAGACTCAATATTAATAGCCCTGAAAGGCCCTGGTGAGAACGAAAGTGCTGAATCTGTGGTATTTTGATTTCTACCACATACACACTTCTTATTCCTAACATAATAGTTGATGACTCTACAAGAAACAGCTTCGTAACACCTACTATCCCAGAATTTTTCAGGAAGCTAATATTGACCCATCACTGGTTTATGAATTCAGTTGGGTGGTTTGTGACCACAACTGAAAAAAAAAACAAAATAGAATAAAACAGAATAGAAAATACTAGCTGTACTGTACATAGCAAAGGCAAGGAATAGCAAAGTTTCTTTCATAAAACTTGTTTCCATTTTTATGTACATGGATCTATGTGTACTGGTCATAATGTAAAAAGTGTTTCTTACTGCACTAGGCTACTTACTGCACAGGGACCTTGCCTTGTTTGTCTTCATACCCACCCTTCTCTTACAGCTCAGCATGGAGCCTACAAACAATAGGTGCTGAATAAATGTCTGTGGCATGAAATGGCTTACATTTAGTCTTATATCCACAAACATTTTAGAATTACAAACATACGTATTATTGCCCTTTTGGTCCATTATCTGCCTTAAATCAAATGCTTACTAGTCTCCAGTCACAGAAACAGGAGGAAAATACACATAAATTATTCTTGTGCCCTTTGATCAAAGGGCCAGCAGAAATTTAAGGACTGGCAGTCAGGTACATGGAGCACATGTCTCACCAGCCCCTGTGTGGAGCACTTACAAAGGAAACACTCAAGTAGCTCTCTAGTGAATAGAGGAGTAATGACAAACTTCCCCGAGCCTCTTTGGAAAAAACAGCTTTCTCCTAAAAGGGAAGTACACAGAAACACAGGTAACACCTGAGTCCTCCCCAGGCTGTGTAATCCAGGCGGCTGGAGAAATCTCAGCCATGTTACTTCCCATTGTATGATCTCAGGCAATCACTCAAAAAAAAAAAAAAGAGAAAATAACAAGCATTGGCAAAGAGGTGGAGAAACTGGAACTCTTGTGCATTCCTGGTGGGAGTGAAAAATGGTGTGGCCCCTGGAGAAAACAGTATGGTTGTTCCCAAAAAAATTTAAAATAGAATTACCATATGATTAATCAATTGTAAGTGGCTATTTGTATACCCATGTTCATAGCAGCATTATTCACAATAGCCAAAGATGAGAAAAAGGTAAATGTCCATCAGTGGATGAATGGATAAACAAAATGTAATATGTATACATCTATATACAACTGAATATTATTCAGCCCTTTAGAAAGAAAAAAATTTGATACATGGTACAACATGGATGAACCCTGAGGACATTATGCCAAGTGAAATAAGCCAGTCACAAAAAGAAAAATACTGTATAATTCCATTTATGTGAGTACCTAGAATAGTCAAATTCATAGAAACAGAAAGCGGTTGCCAGGGGTTGGGGAAGGGAAAATGGAGAATTGTTGTTTCATGGGTATAGAATTTCAATTTTGCAAGATGTTAAAGCTCTAGAGATTGGTTGGACAACAATGTGAATATACTCAACCCTACTGAACTATATATACATTCAAAAGTAGGTAAGATGGTTCAAGAGAATGACAGGACAAGCCCCAAACTGGGAGAAAATATTTGTAAAAGACACATCAAATAAAGGACATCAAATATATCCAAAATATAGAAAGAAATCTTACAACTCATTACAAAACCAATCTGATTATAAAATGGGCAAAGGGTTACCATCACTCAAAAAAAGGCAACTATTGACAATGCACTGTAGAATTGTATGCCTGAAACCTATGTAATCCTTGCTAACAAATGTCACCCCAATAAGTCTAACAATAAAAATGAATTAAAAAAAAAAAAGGCAACTATGTGAGATGATAGACAGACATGTTAATTAACTTGATTGTGGTAATCATTTCACAATGTACACATATCTCAAATAATCATGTTGTACATTTTAAATATTATATGCAATTTTTTTGTCAATTATACCTCAATATGGCTGAGTAAAAAATAAAACAAGAATTAAAAACAAATTACAAATGGGCCAAAGACCTTAACAGACATCTCACCAAAGAAGTATGGGGGCTTGTCCAGAAAAAAATCCAACTATAAATGCCTCTATTTTTCATATTACACGGCTGGATACTTTATGGACAGCCCTCATATATTGGTAAATAAGTCTATGAAAAGATGCTTCACACCTATCAGAATGGCCAAAATCCAGAACACTGACATCATCAAATGTTGAGGAGGATGTGGAGCAATAGAAACTCTCATTTATTGCTGGTAAGAATGCAAAATGGAACATCCACTTTGGAAGACAGCTGGCAGTTTCTTGTAAAACGAAACATATCCTTACCCTATGATCCAGAAGTTGTGCTGCTTGGTATTTACCCAAATGAGTTTAAAACCTATGTCCACACAAAAACCTACACACAGATATTTACAGCAGGTTTATTCATAACTGCCCAAACTTGGAAGCAGTCAAGACATCCTTCAGAAGGTGAATGGAGAAAACTGTTACATCCAGACAAGGAAATATTACTCAGTGCTACAAAGAAATGAACTATCAAGCCATGAAAAAAACACGGAAGAACGATAAATACACATGACTAAGTGAAAGATGACAAACTCTAAAGGCTACATATTGTCTGAGTCCCTCTACATATCATTCTGGAAAAGGCAGAACTATGGAATCAGTAAAAATCAGTGGTTGCCAGGGATTGGTGCAGGGGGAAGGAAGAGATGAAAGAGTGGAACACAAAGGATTTTTAAGGCAGTGAAAATACTCTAAATGATAAACTATAATAGTGGCTATGTGTCATTATACATTATTAAATCCACAGAATGTACCCCAAGAGTGGACCTGGGTGATAATGATGTGTCAGTGCAGGTTCAATTGCAACAAACGTGCCATCTGCTGCGAGATGTTGGTAATAGGGGGGGGGCTGTGTAATATGAAGGAAGAGGGTGTAAGGGGACTCTGAACTTTCTTCTCCATTTTGCTGTGAACCAAAAATTGCTTAAAAGCTAGTCATTCAAAATTAGCAAGATGGTAAATTTTATGTATATTTTACCATAATTATTTAAAATAATGAAATTCAAATGCATGGATGAACCTTGAAGACTTTAGGCTTATTTGAAATAAGCCTGTCACAGGACGACAAATACTATGAGATTCCATTTATATGAGGAACCTAGAGTAGTCAAATTCCTAGAAAAAAAAAGTAAAATGGTGGGTACCAGTGAGAGGATGGGGAGTTATTATTTAATGAATATGGAGTTTCAATTTGGGAAGATGGAAACATTGTGGAAATGGATACTGGTGACGGCTGCAGAACAATGTGAATATACTTAATGCCACTGAACTGTACACTTTCAAGTAGTTTAAATGGTATTATAAATTTTATGTAGGTTTTGCCACACTAAAACACGCACGTAGGACCCTACAAGCTAACAATATCCTATAACAAGGACTTCCTTTCAGAGCTAAATCCACTACTTTTATATTTTAAAAAATAAGTCTCAGAAACTGATGATTACTAGATAAGGGGTTGAGGTGAGGGGCTGGGCGACAAAGGTGAAGGGATTAAGTACATATTGGTAGTTACAAAATAGTTATGGGGATGTACAGAACAGTATGGGGAATGTAGTCAACAATATTGTAAAAACTATGTATAGTGTCAGGTGGATACTAGACTTATAGGGGGATCACTTCGTAAATTATATAAATGTCTAACCACTACATTGTACACCTGAAACTAATATAACATAATATAGAATGTCAAATATAATTTTAAAAAATAGTCACGGGAATATAAAGTACAGCATAGGGAATCTAGTCAATAATACTGTAATAACTGTACAGTGTCAGACAGATAATAGACTTATTGGGGTGATCACTTTGTCAGATATATAAATGTCTAATCACTATGTTGCTTTATATAAAAAAAAAATAAGTCTTAGGAGCCTGGGTTTTGGGGAATATCATAGAGTCACTTTCTCACCTTTAAAGAATGAAACTGATAAATGAGGCTGTATGAAGTATGAAGGCTCCAAGTTGGCTTGTGCTCCCCCAAATCAGAGCATCTTTACCTGAAATAAAACAGAAAATGTGTTTTGTTGCTGAATCTTTCTTCACTCAGTTAACTATTATTAAGTGGAAAATGCATTACTTCTTAGAGAGCACATGGCTGCTGCCCAGTGACACAGAAACAACCTGACCACCCTACAAACATTGAAAGTAAAAAAGAATAAAAAGCTGAGAACCCCACAGCTAAAGAAATTACTGACATTATGTTATTGTTCAAGAATAGGTCTTTCAAATTACAGTACATTTGTACATAAGACATATGTACATCATTGTTCTATATTCCCCAACACCTAAGAATAGTAACTGCAATCCATAATAGGGAGCAAAAATTTATCCATTAACTGATTTTTAACTTCAAGGTTATCATTAAATATCTAAATTCCCTCCCCTCAAATGCTTTTTTTTTTTTTTTTGGTGGGAGGGGGTCCCTGGCTGGGAATCGAACCCAGGCCGCAGCGTTGAGAGCGCCCAAAACCTAGCCACTACACCACCAGGGAACCCCCATCTCCCCCGCTCAAATGCTTTTAAAAAAATGTTTACTATGCACTGATCTGTAATTTTTTCTTACCTTTTCATTAGCTTAAATATAGCATTACACAATATCGTCGATGGCTATTTGCATATTAAATTTTCCATTTTAAATGTTATTTTAAAATTAAGAGATGTTTTTTTCAATCTACATGAGTAAACTAGGAAGTGAGATGCCCCTACAATTTAATACATGGGTCTTAAATAATAGTGTTTTCCAGCAAATACCCAATAGGTTAACTTGCAATCCTGAAAGGGCAAGGAGGTTCCAGCTTGCAGTGACAAGAAATAGCAATTCGCCTAAAAGCATCAATATTATAACACGGTCACAACGACACATGTAAAATCCTGCTTGCACTGAGCACTCAACAGACACAAGGCAAATCCAAAAGCAAAGCAATCCCGCCGAGCCGATACCCATCCTTTTCACCTGTCCTCCGGGTCCGAGCAACCTAGCAGCTTCCTGTTTCCGCAGCGCCGCCGAGCGTATCACGGTCGCCCAGGAGCCCCGCCCCGGCGGCCTCAGCCTAGTAGGGAAACCCAGAGTCTTCCGGCGAGAGGCTCGCCCCCGCCCTACCGGGCCCTGGCGTTCTGGGACGTGGGCTTCCAGAGCTGGCGGTCTGTGGGGACAAAGCGGGCTGGCCTGCGACCCTAGGAAGAGAAGCGACGGTAGGGGCTCCATTGGCAACTCCAAACAATAGGTCCAAAGAAAAGCAAACACATACGTGTGGCTGCATCTTCCTCAATGATTCTGTCCCTTGTTTGTCCCATCCTTAAATGACTTCTGGACTTTTCTGTCTGTTCGAGTCCTGAGTACTGTTGCTCACTGGAACCCCTGGGAAGTAGTTGCAAACAGGTGGAGGCGGGGGACAAAAACGACACCCCAGAAAGGCTAGGAGAGCGCACGAAAGAGAAGTCCCTTGAGCACGGAAAGGCCGTTAGCACGCAAGGTCGCCGCCGTGGCGCTTGGGGTGGCCACGCGATCGGTTCCCCAGCGCCAGCGCCGGCCTGTTGCAGGGCAGCCGCCACAGCGGCGTCTATAGTCGCCTCGGGGGGCGGGGGCGGGGGGATGAAGCGGCCTCCGCATCCGGAGAACCTCCGCGGCCCAAGGCGCACGGGCGGAAAGTGAGGCGGCCCGCGGGAAGCCGCCGGTTCAAGGAAGCCGGCCAGTGCGCTGCGTTTGTCCCTCGCACAGTGATTGCTGGCTCTCTGCCTTGCACCCTCACCTCCACCCCCGTTGATCGCGCTTCTTGAAGACTGACACTCTGTCTTTAATATTCTGTCTTCAGGGCATGGCAAAGTACTTTCAAGAAGTGGGATAAATCAATGAGACGGTCAGAGTGACTGTTATGGGTTTTCTTTCTTTTTTCTTTTTAAACTCATGTTATAGATGTTATAACAGTAGAGCATAGCCTGTTTTACTTCTCAAGTGCTTTCACATCCATTATTTCAAATAACCCTCAAAGTAAGCCTGTAAATTAGAGCAGGAATCATTACCCCATGTTACAAAAAGTAAACTGAAAATCAGAGCAATAATTCAGTCTTCCAACCAATCAATTCTGGTATGTTTTTGCAAATCTGTGAGTATATAGTTAATGTACTGAGACATAATATGAGCAAATCATGTAGAAAGCAACCAGCAAAGTACCTGGTATATGGTAAGTAAGCAGTAAATGGTAATTAGGTGTTAATTAATTGGGAATATTGTAATATTTTCAAATATGTCCAGATGAACAATTTTAACATCACTAAAACTTGGACAACCAGGCTCTACACTGACTGATACACAATGGAAAGTATCCAGCATCACATATGAAGTATTCTCATTAAGAAAAGGAAAAAAATGAAAATCCAGTTAAGCCTATAATTAACTACAAGCTTAATATCCCATTTAGGAAAAAAAAAGGGCAGCTCGCTACTGCATTCATTTAATTTTACATAAAGATGCTCTTTGAGGCTGAAGCAAATCTAACTGGTTTTCAATGTGAAAATAAAATACAAAAACTGTTCTTGGCATTTCTAAACAGAACTTATCTCTAGTCCTAATGTAACAGAAACGTATATGATGATTAGTATTTAATAATTTTTTTTCACAGGTGGGAATGCTATGTTTCCTAAGATTTGAAATCTGAATTATCTCATGGTAAACGCCGTAGTCAACAAGTGCCGCTTGAAACAGCCGGGAAATGGGTTCAGGAAATGTAGGAACCAAAATGAGCATGTATATTACACCACCAGGAAGCAATCTGCTGAAACCAGAATGAGAAATTTTACAAACAAAATGACCCAATTGCTTTATTCAACAAATAAATAGCATCAGAAAAAAAGGGGGGAGAATGGGAAGGAAATCTGTTATAAAGCGGGCTTGAGAGACATGTTAGCCAAATGCAGTTTGTGGGCCTTGTTTGGGTCAGAATTAGAACAAACTGGCTTTAAAAAAAAAACAAAAAAACCACTTACGAAAAGATTGGGAAACTTGGACATGGATGTTAGAAGACACTGAGAGTGATTGGTAATTTTGGTATGATCATGCAATTGTAGTTATTTTTTTTTTTAAGATTAGAGAAACGTACTAAAAATATTTACAAGCAAGTTATATGATTTCTGGAATTTGCATTTTTTACTCCAGAAAAAAAAAGTAAGGAAGTAGGAGAAGAAACAATATTGGCAAAATGTTGATAATGTTGAAACAAGGAGATAGGTGCATGGCATAGTGGTTGGCAGAATAATGGCCCCCCAGAGAAGTTCACATCCTAATCTCTGGACTTGTGAATAGGTTGAATAGGTTACCTTCCATGACAAAAGTGAGGTTTTAGATGTAATTGAAGTTAAGAACCTTAATAGGGGAGATTATTCTGGATTATCCCAGTGGATCCAATCTAATCACTTGGGTTCTTACAAATTGAGTTATCTTCCCAGCTGTGTCAGAGTCAGAGGGAGATAATAACAACAGAGGAAACATGTCAGTGTGTTCAGTCTCTTGTAACAAAACACTACAGATTGGGTGGCTTATAAACAACAGAAATTTCTCAAAAGTTGTGGAGGCTAGAAGTCCAAGATGAAGGTGCCAGCGTGACTGCACTCTGGTGAGAGCCCTCTTCGTTGTTCATACCCATTTTACATGGTGGAAAGGAAAGGGACCTCTGTGAGGTCTATTTATGAGACCCAATTTTATTCATGATGGCTCCACCTTCAGGACTTAAGTACTTCCCAAAAGCCCCGCCTCCAAATACCATCACATCAGGCATTAGGATTTCAACATATGAAATTTAAAAGGACATAAACATTCATTCCACAGCAGAGGCTTCAGAGAGATGCAGTCTGACAGGACTCCACTGCTGTTGTTGATCTTTGAAAATGGAGAAAGGTGACACAAGCCAAGGAATGCAGGCAGCTGGCCCCTAGAAGCTGGAAAAGGCTAGGAAATGGATTCTCTCATAGAATCACCCTGTTTTAACCAAGTGAGACCCAAGCCAAACTACTCACCTACAGAATATTAAGATACATTTGTGTTAAGTCACTAAATTGATGGTAATTTGTTATAGCAGCAATAGAAAACCAATACAAGCATTCATTATATTTCTTTTACTTTTTTGTGTGGTTAAAATTTTTTGTAATGTTTATCAAGCCCATGAAACGTGGACCTAACTTTGAAATACATTTTTAAAGTACTTCATTTATATCCGAAATATAGCAGAATCTGACCTAACATTGAATTATACATTTTAATTTGAAGAGAATTATAGTTGATTCCCTTTTAAAAGGTATTATTTACAATGTAATTAGTAAAACAACATTTACAGTATTTTCAAAACTACAGATATAAAAGAGCATGGTGCAACCTATTCCCAGCTTTCAAATTGGCATATCGAGGCTTATTTCTATCTTCATACTGACATGCCTTCAAGAATGAAACATTTATTAAACTAATTTTCCCACTAACATTAATTTCAAGAAATAGATAAAACGAGTAAATAAAATTTATAAAATAGAATTTTTAAAAATACAAAAATCTCCCAGAATACGCAAATGTAGAATAGATTAAAATAGTACCCACTATTTTAATGTAATTTTAAATTTTCAAATAAAGTATATTTGGCATTTTCTATATAAATATTACCTACATTTTGTCAAATTTGCTAAAATACAAGATCTATTAAAGAAAGTCCCTATTTTAAACTAATTCTATTAGTTGATTTTTAATTCCAAAAACTAATCTTAATTCTATAGAATACCTTTAAATCATTGGTTTCCTCCCTAACATCTTTAGTTTCATATTATATCTCACTGTCTTACACATTTTTTCAACCAGAACAGCTACACTGGATAACATAGTTGTGGTAGTTAAAATCTCCTTGTTGTCTCTTATTAAAAAAAGTGCCCACTTACACTAAGGAAACCTTGAAATTCCTCCCCTTTCTAATGTAAATTAGTATGAGTGCTTCGAAGACAAAGTTAAGCAACTGTGCTCTTATATTTTAACCATAATTCCCCAATAGAAAAATAGTTACCTGCATCCTGTTAATGTGCACACTGGAGTAAAGTGAAAGTTATGAAGCAGAGTGCTTCTGAGTATTCAGGTGTTTGCCTTCTTGACTTCACTGACTCATGCAACAGACATACATTGATTAAGCCTTTCTATGCCCTAGCTACTAAGTGATCTTATCTACCTGGAGTTTTCCAAGTTAAAAGAGGGGCATTACATAATAAAGGATCAATTCAACAAGAGAATGTAACTCTCATAACCCAACATAGGAGCATCTAAATATATAAAGCAAATATTGAAAGAAAGAAACCAACAGTAGTAACACAGTAATAGCGGGGGATTTTAAGACCCCATTTATATCAATGGATAGATCATCCAAACAGAAAATCAATAAGGAATGATATATTAGTCTAGACAGATTTAATAGATATTTACAGAATGTTCTATCCCAAAACAGCAGAATGTGTAATATGTTCTTTTGAAGTGCACATGGAATATTTTCCAGGATAATCACATGTTAGGCCATAAAACAAATCTCTATAAATTTAAGAAGATCACATATTAGGCCACAAAACAAGTCTCTATAAATTTAAGAAGATTGAAATCACACCAAACATCTTCTCTGGGCACAATAGTATGAAACTAGAAATCAATTACAAGAAGATAACTAGAAAAAAACAAACATATGGAGGCTACTAAATATGCTACTAAACAATCAATGACTTAATATATAAATCAAGGAGGAAATCATTTGATATCTGGAGACAAACTTAAATGGAAACACTGTGACCCAAAATTTACACAGCACGGCAAAAACAGCTCTAAGAGGGAAATTAATAGCAATACAGGCCTACTTCAAGAAATAAGAAAAATCCCAAATAAATAGTCTAACCTTCACCTAAAGAAACTTTAAAAAGGGACAACAAAGTCCAACATGATTAATAGGAAGGAAATGATAAAGATCAAAGTAGAAATAAATAAAACACAGACTAAAAAAAAATAGAAAAGATCAATGAAACTGATTCAGTGGTTCTTCCAAAAGATAAAATTGATAAAACTGTAGACAAGCTCATCAAGAAAAAGAGAGCTCAAATAAATAAAATCAAAATTTGAAAGAGGATAAGTGACAATCGACATCACAGAAATGCAAAGTATTATCAGAAAATACTACAAAAAATTACATGCCTACAAATTGGACAACCTAGAAGAAATTGATAGAGACTGAATCAGAAAGATATAGAAAATCTGAACAGGCCAGTTATTAGCAATGAAATCAAAATGGTAATCAAAAAACTTCCTACAAACAAAAGTCCTGGACTAGATAGCTTCATAGGTGAATTGAACCAAACATTCAAAGAATACCTATCCTTCTCAAACTAGTCCAAAAAATGAAAGAGGAAGGAAAGTTTCCAAACTCATTCTATAAGGCCAGCATTACCCTGATGCCAAAACCAGACAAAGACACAACAAAAAAAGAAAATTACAGGCCAGTGTTCTTGATAAACATAGATGCAAAAAACCTCTACAAAATATTAGCACACTGAATTCAGCAATATTTTTAAAAAATTACACACCATGATCAAGTGGGATTTATTCAAGTGATTCAAGTTTGGTTCAATACCCACAAATCAATCAATGTGAAACACCACATAAATAAAATAAAAGATGAAGATCATATGACCATACCAATAAATGCAAAAAGTTACTTAAAAACTCTCAGCAAAATGGGTATAGAGGGAATATACCTCAAAATAACAAAGGTCATACATGACAAACCCACAGCTAACATCATATTTAATGGTGAAAAGCTGAAAGCTTTTTCTCTAAGATCAGAGAGAAGACAAGGATGCCTACTATCATCACTTTTATTCAACATAATATTGGAAATCCTGACCACAACAATCAGACAAGATAAAGAAATAAAAGGTATCCAAACTGTAAAGGAAGAATTAAAACTCACTATTTGCAGCTGACATGACAATATATAGAGAAAAATCCTAAAGATTACACACACACACAAAAGAAGTATTAGAACTAATAAATGAATTCAGTAAAGTTGCATGATACAAAATTAATGTTCAGAAATCTGTGCTGTTTTTATACACTAGCAACAAACTATCAGAAAGAGAAATAAAGAAAACAATTTTATTTACAATGGCATCAAAAAGAATAAAATACCTAAGAATAAATTTAACTAAAGAGGTAAAAATACCTATATTCTGAAAACTGTAAGACAGTGATGAAAGAAAATGAAGACACATACAAAAAAGAAGGATATACCATACTCATGGATTGGAAGAATTAATATCATTAAAATGTCCATATTAGCCAAAGCAATCTGCAGATTTAATGCAATCACTATAAAAATACCAATGGAATTTTTCACAAAAGTAGAACAAATAATCCTAAACTTTATATGGAACCACAAAAGATGTTGAATAGCCAAAGATATCTTAAGAAAGAAGAACGAAATTGGAGGTGTCACACTACTGTATTTCAAACTATACTACAAAGCTATGGTAATCAAAACAACATGGTACTAGAACAAAAAGAGACAAATAGATCAATGGGACAGAATAAAGAGCCCAGAAATAAACCCATGCTTTCATAGTCAATTAATCTGTGGCAAAGGAGACAAGAATATATTGTTGGGTAAAGACAGTCTATTCAATAAATAATGTTGGGGAAACTGGACAGATACATGCAAAAAAAATGAAATTAGACTACTTTCTTACACCATGTACAAAAATAAACTCAAAGTGGACTAAAGACTTAAATGTAAGACCTGAAACTGTAAAATTCTAAGAAAAAAACATAGGCAGTAAACTCTTTGACATTGGTCTTAGCAATAACTTTTTTCAATATGTCTCCCCAAACAGAGATGACAAAAGTAAAATTAAGCAAATAGTACTACATGAAACTAAAAAGCTTCTGAAAGAAAGAAACCATCAACAAAGCAAAAAGGCAACCTACTGAATGTGAGAAGATAATTGAAAATGATTTATCAAATAAAGAGTTAGTAAACAAAATATATAAAGAATGTATAACAATGCAACATAAAAAAAAATCTGATTTAAAAATGGTCAGAGGACTTGAATAGACATTTCTCTAAAGACAACATACAGATGGCCAACAGACACATGAAAAGATGTTCAACATCACTAATCATCAGGGAAGTGCAAATCAAAACCACAATGAAATATCACTACCCTGTCAAAAAGGCTATTATCAAAACGTCAACAAACAGGTATAAAGAGGATGTGGAGAAAAAGGAACACTTGTGTACTATTGGTGAAGTTGTAAATAGGTACAGCCAGTTCACTGGAAAACAGTATGGAGATTTCTCAAAAAATTAAAACTAGAACTACCATATGACCCAGCAACCCCACTTCTGGGCATTTATCTGAAAAAAATCTATAACACTAATTTGAAAAGATGTATGCACTTTTATGTTCACTGCAGCATTATTTACAATAGCCAAGATGTGAAGCAACCTAGGTGCCCATTAATACATGACTGGATAAAGAAGATGTAGTACATATATACTATAAAATATTACTCTGCCATAAAAAAATGAAATTTTGTCATTTGTGACACATAAATGGATGTAGCAGGTATGCTAAGTGAAATAAATCAGATAAAGACAAAAGTCATATGATTTCACTTATACGTGGAATCTAAAAAACAAAAGAACAAACAAAATGAAATAGAAACAAACTCATATAAAGAACAAAGTGATGATTGCCAGATTGGGAAAGAAGGTGAAGGAATTAAGAAGCACAAACTGTCAGTTGTAAAATTAGTCATGGATGTAATGTACGGCATAGGAAATACAGTCAATAATAATTTAATAACTACATAAGGTGCCAGATGTGTGTTAGATGTAGTGATCACTGTGTAAGGTATATAGATGTCTAATCACGATGTCGTACTTAAATTAATAAAACATTTTATATCAACTATAATTAAGAAATAAATTTTTAAAAAGATTATAATGGACATACAGGCAACTTAGAAGGCTCCCACTGGGTCAAAGATCAGGATATTTAAACCTCAATAAGGATAATAATTACAATGAATTAAAATTGATTGATTGATTGTTTTTTGTTGTTGTTGTTGGTTCCCTGACCGGGAAGTGAACCTATGCCGCAGCAGTGAGAGTGTCGAAGCCTAGCCACTAAACCCACCAGGGAACCGCCCCCTCAATCAAATCTATGAGTTCATATTAATACTTTTTAAAATAAAACTAATTTTTGAACTGTACCATGAGTATACCTATAATCAACAAACAAAACAAAAAAAAAAAAAAAGGAAAGAATAAAAAATATGTCCTTTCTTTTATATTGTGCTGTACAGTGGGTTACTAAAGAGTTGATCACGGAATGCTTTATGGAAGTATTGTAAGTGAATAGACGGAAAAAAAAAACTGAATTTAATTAAAAGATGTCTACTTTGTAACTCCTGTTAAATTAATGGGTCTTGACACTTAGCAGTGATAACTCCTAGCATTACACATCAGGCATTAACTTTCTTGTGTGATAAAAGAACACACCACCTCCTACAGTCTTGCCAAAGGGAAGAATCTTATCAAGCCTCTGATCAAGTCGACAATTTGCATGACATACTGAAGAGAGTTGAACATGTTAAATTGTGCCACGAGTATGCTATCAGCAAAATCCAAACTGAAAAATTCTATAGGACAGACTCCACAGGTCTTCAACAGATAAATCATAGGAAAAGAAAGGGAGGAAAGGGGGTGCTTATAAATTAAAAGAAACTCAAAAGACATAAAAAATGGGCAAGGTCAAACTATATTGTCTATTGTCTACTTGGATAATAAAACCACAAAGAAACATTGAGAAGTGATTACTATAGACGTCAGGATAGTGGTTACTTTGGGGGGTAGGTGATGTTGTGCTTAAGATGGGCTAATGGGTGGGATCTCTTGGGGTGACTGGCAAAGCTGTAGTCTTTGACCTTGGTGGTAGTTACAAAAATGTTTGCTTTACAATAATTTGTTAATACATTTGGTCTTTATGGTTTTCTATATCTGTGTTTCATTTTACAATAAAAGAATTTCAATTCCAAAATACAAAAAAGAAAACTATAAAATTGAAGTTAATATGTTTCATTAACGTTCTATAAAATATAGCAAATTTCTTCATTGTAAAAATGAGTATTCATAAAATATCATTGCATTTGAAAACATTTTTTCTCACTTTGATCAAACTCCTGAGTATGCCCAGTGATTACCAAGACATCAGAATCAAATATAAACTGAGTGCTCTTCAAGACTATATCATTTCAAGAGTAAAATTTGTCTTTTAAAATCCTTTCAAATGTGTTATAGCAAAAATACAAATACATGTATCATTTTTAATGTGGATATGGGTACATTTTAATGTTTAATGTAACGTGCACTGGGACCGTTAATTTGAAACAAGCTTGGAACTTACAAAGTTCTTGAAATGTCCTGGAAACAGTGCCACCTGATGACTTTGAACTGGTTGTAACTGGGTGTATCTTTGTGAATCTAAGCACCATTCTGTTTACTGTAGTGGTTAGGCACTTTGACTGTGGGACTAACTTCTTGGATTTAAGTCTCAGCTCTATCACTTATTGACTGTGTGGCCTTGGGCAGGTTACTGAATCTCTTTATTTTTGTGTCTGTAAAGTGGTAATAATAGCAGTACCTACTTCATAATACTGCTATAAAGATTAAACATTTTACTAGATATAAAATGTTGAAATAGTGCCTGGCACATAGTAAGTGCTGAGTAAAAATTAGCTATTATCATTATTATCATGTTGGCCAGCCAGAGAGATAACCAACTGGAGTGTGTGTCCTACACCATGCCACCAATGGCATGGAGTCTATTTTGTCTGCTTGTGCCTATCTAGAGCTGGACAGCAAACTCTGTGGTGGTGGGGGATGGGGAGCAGGAAGCTGCTGCAGTCAATTGAGAGGAGCATTACTTGTCATTATTGTGGCCCTGGCCTCTCCACCATCAACCCCACTCAGCATCTAGCAAGTATCTCCCCATCACCCAAGTTCAACTCAACACACACACACACACACACACACACACACAAAACACACACATCCTTTCAAAATAGACATCAGCTCTTACTCTGTACTCTAACACATCCCAACATTCTGTTCTGAGGTTGGGAATTTATGTAAAATAGAGCACAATATGTATATTAGAGTTGCAAGCTCTAAACATGTTACACAAAACAATAAAATTCCCCATATTTTGCCCAACCTGTAATTTAGAAATAAGATGTCTACTTTTTTACTTAAATTTTGAGTGCCAAAGCCTAGCCACTACACCACCAGGAAACCCCCTATTTTTACTTAAATTTTGACATGTTTATGACTTTTTTATTACTATCTTAGTAATTTTAATACATTACAAATATATGCTATTATTTTTTCTGTCAGTGTTTTGTATAATATAGCCCAGCCATAGATCCATTGTTAGGACTTTTCCCAGCATTCTAGGAAAATGTCTATCAAGGTATGAAACCCCAAAATCATGTTCCTCAGTATCTTGGGTCAAAGAATCACTGTCCACCCCCTACTAAGAGGATTTCAAAGGCTTAGAATAAACACAATGTCTTTCTGTTAGTACCTCATTGTACCCTGGGACTCATCTGAGCTGGACAATTATTATATGGAAACTTTTTACTTTTTCATTTGGAATTCAAGTTCTTTCTCTTGTCTTTGATGGTCACTCTAAAAGACTCCATGAATATTACCCCTAATATGTTGCCTAAACTTGTCATTACACAGTCTACAAAAGTAGTTCCTCATCAAAACTAAACAATTAGAAAAAAAGAAACAAAACTAATTCATCCTAAATCTTAAGTATTAAGGAATTTACAGTGTGGACTAAGAAGCTAGAAACCCTAAGTTGAAGTCCCAGTTAGCTATGTGACTTTCGACAATTAATTAACTTACTGATAGCCTTAGTTTCTGCTTCTTTAACATTAGGAAGGAAAATCAAATAAGGAGATGTACCATGTGAGCACTAAATCTTATAACTCTTTAACTATCCCTTTTCAAGTATCTGCTCTTAGTTATCTCTGGTTTGTAGATGTCCTTTTTTAATGTATTGGGGTGACATCGGTTAATAAATTATATAGGTTTCAAATGTACAAGTCCATAGTACATCATCTGTATACTACATTGTGTGCTCAGTTCTTCCATCATTCTCCTTCCATCACCATATATATTTGACCCCCCTTTACCCACTTCTTCCTCCTTCCTTTTCCCTCTGGCAGTGGCCATACTCTTATCTGTGTCTGAGTTTTTGTTTGTTTGTCTTCTTTATTTCTTACTTTCAGTTTTATTATCCCACATGTGGGATATGAAATCATATGGTTCTTGACTTTTTCCATCTGACTTATTTTGTTTAGCATAATATTCTCAGGATCCATCCATGTTGTTGCAAATGGCAGTATTTCACCTTTTCTGATGCCTGAGTAGTATTCCATTGTGTATATGTACCACATCTTTATCCAGTCATCTATCAAAGGACACTTTGGTTGTTTCCATGTCTTGGTCACTGTGAATAGCACTGTAATGAACATAGGAATACAGGTAACCCCCATATACACAGTTGTTAGTTTTCTAAAAATGCCATGTTATGCAAATCCATGTTATTGAAACAAAGAACTAGTACAAAAAGGGAGTTAGATTCCAAAAATTTTAAAAACATACTACACCCCCAAAATGGAAATCTATGTATAATGTAGTAAAAAGAAAAATACAAAGTTTTAAAATGTACATACTTAATGCTCCACAATCAAAGTTCTTACTAAGTTCCATGTCATTTGGGGATTTCCCTAATTTCTAATGAGACATTTTTTGCTCTTAAAAGCCCTTATTATGCTCCACATTGTTCAGGGATTTCTCTAATTCTCAAACCATGTTAGAATGAAACCATGTTCTAGGATGCCATGTTGTATGAGGGTTTCCCCCAATTCTTGAACCATGTTAGAGCGAGACCATGTTGTAGAAGTGCCATGTTATATGCGGGTTACCTGTACATATATTTTTATGAATAAATGTTTTTAAATTTTTCAGGTAAATATCCAGAAGAGAGATTGTGGATCGTATGGTAATTCTATTCTTAATTTTTGAAGGAAACTCCCCACCGTTTTTCCATAGTGGCTGTACCAATTTACTTGTTCACCAGCGGTGTAATGAAGGTTCCTTTTTCTCCACAACCTCTCCAATATGTGCTATTACTTGTCTGGTTGATAATACCCATTTTAACACGTGTGAGGTGGTACTTCACTATGCTTTTGAATTGCATTTCCATAATAACTAGTGAAGTTGAGCATCTTTCCATATACCTGTTGGTCATTTCTATATCTTCTTGGGAGAAGTGTCTGTTCAGGTTCTCTGCCCATTTTTAAAATTGGATTGTTTGGGGTATTTTTGTTGTTCATCTGTATGAGTTCTTTATATATTTTTATATTAGCCCCTTATCAGAGATGTTGTTTGCAAATACCTTCTCCTATTTGGTTAGTTGCCTCTTTGTTTAATTTATGGTTTCTTTTGCTGTGCAGAAACTTTTTAGTTTGATATAGTCCCTTCATTTATTTTTGCTTTTACTTCCTTTGCCTATGAGGTCAGATTTATAAAATCCTCTCTAAGGCCAAGGTCCATAAATTCAGTACCTATGTTTTCTTCTATGCATTTTACTGTTTCAGGTCTTCTTTTTAGGTCTTTGATCCATCTTGATTTAATTTTTGTGTATGGTGACAATTAGCAATCTAGTTTCATTCCTTTGTACATGGCTTTCCAATTTTCCCAGCACCATATATTGAAGAGGCTTTCTTTACTCCATTGTATATTTTGGGCTCCTTTGTTGAAAATTATTTGCATAAATATTATATATATATATTGTTTTATTCCTAGGTTCTCAATTCAGTTCCATTAGTCTGTGTGTCTGCCAATGCAATGCAGTTTGATTATTGTCAATTTGTAGTATAATTTGAAGTGTGATTGCATTTTCTGGCCTTGTTCTTTTTTTCTCAGGATTGCATTGACTATTTGGGGTCTTTTGTGATTCCATATATATCTGATGATTATTTATTCTATATCTTTAAAAAATGCCATTGGAATTTTGATTGGGATTGCATTAAATCTGCATATTGCTTTGGGTAGTGGCCATTTTAACTATGTTGATTCTTCCAATCCATGAACACAGAATATCTTTCCATTTCTTTGTGCCTTCTTCAATTTTTTTAATAATGTCTTGTAGTTTTCAGTGTATAGGTACTTCACATCCTTTGTTAAGGTTATTTCTAGGTATTAATTCTTTAGTTGGCAATTGCAAAAGGGATTGTGTTTTTTCCTTCCTGAAATTTCATTGTTAGTATGTAGGAATGCAATGAATTTTTGTACATTAATTTTGTATTCTGAAACTTTATTGTATTTTTTTATTGTTTCTAATATTTTTTTTGGTGGAGCCTTCAGGGTTTTCCATATAAAAAATATTATTGCACTGTAGAATTGTATGCCTGAAAACTATGTAATCCTTGCTAACAGATGTCACCCCAATAAGTCTAAAAATAAAAATGAATTAAATATATATATATATATTGTCATCTGCGAAAGTTGACAGTGTTACACTTTCCTTCACAATTTGGATGCCTTTCATTTCTTTCTCTTGTCTGATTGCTCTGGCTAGGACATCCAATACTGTGTTGAATGATAATAGTGAGAGGGGACATCCTTGTCTTGTTCCTGATGTTAGAGGAAAAACTTTCAGTTTTCACTATTGAGTACTGTTAGCTGAGGGTCTATCATATATGGCCTTCATTATATTGAGGTACTTTCCTTCCATACCGATTTTATTAAGTGTTTTAATCATAAATAGATGTTGTGTCTTGTCAAATTCATTTTTGCATCTATTGATATGATAATATGATTTTTATGCTTTATTTTGTTTATGTGGTATATCACATTGATCAATTTGTGTGTGTTGAACCATCCTTGCACTTCTGGAATGAACTCTACTTGATCATGATGAATAATCCTTTTAATGTATTGCTGTATCCAATCTGCTAGTATTTTGTTTAGGACTTTTTTCATCTGTATTTATCAGAGATATTGGTCTGTAGTTTTCTTTTTGTGTATTATCTTTGCCAGGTTTTGATATCATAGTAATGTTGGTCTCATAAAATGACTTGGAAGTATTGCCTCTTCTTCAATTTTTCAGAAGAGCTTGAATAAGATAGGTATTAAATCTTCTTTAACTGTTTGGTAGAATTCACTAGTGAAACCATCTGGTCCTGGACATTTGCTTTTTGGGAGGGTTTTAATGATTGTTTCAATTTTCTTACTGTTGATCAATCTATTTAGGTTTTCAGGTTCTTCATGATTCAGTCTAGGAAGGTTACATATCTCTAAGAACTTGTCCATTTCTTCTAGGTTATTGAATTTGGTGGAATACTAGTCTTTTCTAGTATGCTTGCATGATCCTTTGTATTTCTGAGATACCTGTCGTAACTTCTCCTCTTTCATTTCTGAATTAGTTTGAGTCTTTTCTATTTTCCTTTGTCAGTTTTATTAATCTTTTTGAAGAAACTGTTTCTGTTGCTTCAATTTTTTTGTAGTCTTTCTGTTCTCTATTTTATTTAATTCTGCTCTAATTTTTATTATTCCCTTTCTTCTCCTAACTTTGGGCTTAATTTGTTCTTCTTTTTTTTTTCTAGTTTTTTTTTTTTCTTTTTTTTTTTTTCTTTTTGGTATGTGGGTAGCTCCCTGGCTGGGAATCGAACCCAGGCCGCAGCACTGACAGCGCCAGCGCTGAAGCCTTAAGCCGCTACACCATCAGGGAACTCCCTTTTTCTAGTTTTTTAAGATGTAATTTTAAGTTATTATTTGAGATTTTTGTTTTGTTTTGTTTTGTTTCTTGAAATAGGCCTGTAATGATATAAATGTTCCTCTTATTACCACTTTTGCTGGATGCCAAAAATTTTGATATGTCATATTGTCATTCTCATTTGTCTCTACGTGTTTTTATCTCTCCTTTTATTTTTTCTTTGATTCATTCTGTAGTATTATAGCTTGTTTTTAAAACTCCACATATTTGTGGTTTTTCCCACTTTCATTTTGGTGTTGATTTCCAATTTCAAAGCATTATGGTTGGAGAATGTTTTTGGTATGATTTAATCTTCTTAAATTTGTTGAGGTTAGTTTTGTGACCCAACATATGTTCTATCCTTGAGATTGTTTTATGTACACTAGAGAAGAACGTATAGTCTGATGTTCTGGGATGAAAAGTTCTGTAAATGTCAGTAATGTCCATTTGGTCTAATGTGTCATTTAAGGCTAATATTTCCTTAATTATTTACTGTTTGGATGATCTATCCATAGCTGTAAATGGAGTGTTTAGGTCCCCAACTACATTGTGTTTTTGTCACTTTCTCTTTTTAGTTCTGTTAGTAGTTACTTTACATATTTTGGCACTCCCAGATTGAGTGCATATATATTGATAAATGTTATGTCTTCTTGTATTTTTCCCTTTATCATTATGAGATGTCCATGTTTGTCACGTGTTACTTTTTTGATTCTGACTGTTTCCTTAGATATAAGTATGGCTAAACCCACTTTTCTCTGGATACCATTTGCTTGGAGTTTCATTTTCCACCCTTTCACTTTGAATCTATGTTTGTCCTTGTAGCTGAGATGTGGCTCCTAAATGCAGCATGTGATTGTGTTTTGTGTTTTTTTATGCAATCTGCTACTCTGTGCCTTTTTATTGGGGATTTCATTCCATTTACATTTAGGGTGATTATTGATGTATGACAATTTCCTGTAGTCATTTATCTTTTATTTAATGGTAGCTTGGTGTCTCCATTCTTTCTTTCTCTTTGTGTTTGTATTGTTTTAGTTTAGTATTCTAACAGAGGTTTTCTCCTCTGTTTCCTTGTTTTATTTTGTTTTTTATGTTATATGTTTCAGATCTGAAATTTTACTTGTGTGGTTACTATTAAGTTTATGTAAAATATAGTTTCATATATACAGTTGTCCTTTTTTCTAAATGTATCTTATCTCCAATCCCTTTTGCAAATCAGAACTTTACCCACTGCCCTTTTATGTTTTTGTTGTCACAAGTTATTTCTACTTGTTTGTTTGTTTGTTTGTATTGTTAGACTTATTGGGGTGATATTAACAAAAATTACATAGGTTTCAGGTATACAATTTTACAGTACAGTCTCTGTGTTGCATTATATGTTCATCACCCAGTGTGAGTTCTCTGTCCATTACCATATATCTGGCTCCCCCTCCCTCCTCTCCTACTCCCTCTTCTCCTACCCGTCCTCAGGTAACCACTAAATTATTGACTATGTTCATGAGCTTTTGGTTTGTTTGTTTTTTCTTGGTTACTTTCAGTTTTATATTCCACATATGAGTGAAGTCATATGGTTCTTGGTTTTTTATGTCTGGCTTATTTCTCTTCGCATGATGATCCAAAGGTCCATCCATTTTGTCACAAATGGCAATATTTTGTCTTTTCTTATAGCTCAGTAATATTGCATTGGGTATATGTAACACAGCTACTTTATCCAGTCATCTATTGAAGGGCACTTCGGTTGTTTCCATGTCTTGCCACTGTGAACAGCACTGAGATGTCTTTGCAGACTAAGGTTTTCCATTTTGGGGGGTAGATACCCAGAAGGGGAATTGCTGGGTCATATGATAACTCCATTTCCGAGGAACCTCCACACTGTCTTCCATAGTGGTTGTACCAATTTGCATTCCCACCAGCAGTGTGTGAGGGTTCCTTTTTCTCCACAGCCTCTCCACAACTTGTTATTCCTTGTCTTGTTGATAATAGCCATTCTAACAGATGTGAGGTGGTATCTCATCGTGGTTTTGATTTGCATTTCCCTGATAGCTAGTAAGGTTGAGCATTTTTTCATATGTCTTCTGGCCATTTGTATATCTTTGAGGGAGAAGTGTCTGTTTAGTTCCTCTGCCCACTTTTTAATTGGGTTATTTGTTTTTTGTTGTTAAGTCATACTAGTTCTTATATATTTTAGATATTAGACCCTTATCAGATGTGTTGTTTGAGAATATTTTCTCATTTGGTTGGCTGTCTTTTTGCTTTGTTGACAGTTTCTTCTGCTGTGCAGAAGCTTTTTAGTTTGATATAGTCCCATTCATTTATGTTTGCTTTTTTGCTTTTACTTCCCTTGCCTTTGAGGTCAGGTTCATGAAGTCCTCATTGAGCCTGAGGTCTATAAATTTATTACCAATGTTTTCTTCTATACAGTTCATTATTTTGGGTCTTATGTGGAAGTCTTTAATCCATTTTTAATTAATTTTAGTATGTGGTGAGAGTTCACAGCTCAGATGCATTCTTTTGCATATGTTTGCCAGTTTCCCCAGCACCATCTATTAAAGAGGCTTTCTTTTCCCCATTGCATCTTTTTTGCTCCTTTATCAAAAAGTATTTGTCCATATATTTGTGGATTTATTTCTGGGTTTTCAATTGGTCTGTGTATTTGTTTTTCTGCCAATACCAAGCTGTTGTTTTTTTGTTTGTTTGTTTGTTTTTTGGTTTGTTTGTTTGTTTGTTTGTTTTTTGTTTTGTTTTGTTTTTTTGCTTTTTGGTATGTGGGTAGCAGCTCCCTGATTGGGAATTGAATCCAGGCCGCAGCGCTGACAGCGCCAGCACCGAAGCCTTAAGCCACTACACCATCAGGGAACTCCCTGTTTGTTTTTTTATGTGGGTAGTTCCCTGGCTGGGAATCGAACCCAGGCCACAGCATTGACAGCACTGAAGCCTTAGCCACTACACCACCAGGGAACTCCCCCTCAAGCTGTTTTGATTATTGATGCTTTGTAATATAAATTGAAAGTGGGGAGTGTGATACCACCTGCCTTATTCTTTTTATGTAGTATTGCTTTGGTGATTCAAGGTCTTTTGTAGATCCATACAAATTTGATAATTTTTAAATTTATTTTGTGAAAGTATGTTTGTGGGATTTTGATGGGAATTACATCAAATCTGTACATTGCTTTGGGTAATATGGCCATTTTAACTATGTTAAGTTTTCCTATCCATGAACATGGAATATCTTTCCATTTCTTTGTGTCCTCTTCAATTTCTTTCAAAAGTGTCTTAGAGTTTTCCATGTGTATATTTGTCATGTTCTTTGTTAATTCCCAGGTATTTTATTCTTTTTGTTGTGATTGCAAAAGGTATTGACCCTCTCATTTCTTTTTCTGAAGATTTGTTGCTTGTATATAGGAATACTGTTGATTTTTGGACATTGATTTTGTATCCTGCAAATTTACTGTATTAATTTACTGTTTCTAGTAGTTTCCTGGTGGAGTCTTCAAAATTTTCTACATAAAGAATGATGTCATTTGCAAAAAGTGACAGTTTGACTTCTTCCCCAATTTGGATACCTTTTATTCCTTTCTCTTGTCTGGTGGCTGTGGCTCGAACTTCCAGTACTATATTGAATAACAGTGGTGACAGTGTCTTGTTCCTGATTTTAGAGGAATGGGCTTCAGCTTTTCCCCATTCAGTATGATATTAGCTGAGGGTTTGTCATATATGATCTTCATTATGTTGAAATACTTTCCTTCTATACCCATTTTATTCAGAGTTTGATCATAAATGGATGTTGTATCTTATTAAAAGCTTTTTCTACATCAATTGATATAACCATATGGTCTTTATCTTTTATTTTGTTTATGTGTTATATCGCATTGATTGATTTGGTATGTTGAACCATCCTTGTACTCCCGGAATGAATCCCTCTTGATCTTGGTGTATAATTTTTTGATGCATTGCTGTATTCTATTTGCTAATATTTTATTTAGTATTTTTGCATCTGTGTTCATTGGAGATAATTGTTCTATAGTTTTCTCTTTTTATGTTGTCTTTACCAGGCTTCGATATTAGGGTAATGTTGACCTTGTAGAATAAAGTAGGAAGTATTTGCCTCATCTTCAATTTTTTGAAAGAATCTAAGGAGGATAGGCATTAATTCTTCTTTGAATATTTGGTATATTAGTGAGACCATCTGATCCAGGGCTTTTGCCTTTGGGAGGTATTGGATAATCATTTCAATTTCTTTGCTATTAATTGGTCTATTTAGATTACCCAGTTTTCCTTTTTTTTTTTTTAATTTTTTTTTAATTCATTTTTATTGTTAGACTTATTTGGGTAATCACCCAGTTTTTCTTGGTTCAGTCTAGGTAGAGTATATATTTCTAGTAACTTGTTCATTTCTTCTAGGTTGTTAAATTATTGGCAAAAGCCCTTCATAATATTTTCTTATAATACTTTGTATTTCTGTGGTATCAGTGGTAATTTCTCCTTTTCATTTCTAATTTGTGTTCTTTCTCCTTTCATCCTTTGGTTAGTCTAGTGAGGGGTTGGTCGATTTTTCCATAGAACCAACTCCCTGTTGCATTAATTTTCCCTATTATCTTTCTGTTCTCAATTTCATTTAGCTCTGCTCTAATTTTTATTATTTCTTTCCTTCTGCTGACTTTGTGTTTTTTCTGTTCTCCTTTTTCTAGTTGTTTAAAATGGGATGTTAGGATGTTTACTTGTGATTTTTTTCTTGTTTTTTAAGATAGGCCTATAATGATATAAACTTTCCTTTTATTACTGTTTTCACTGCATCCCAATAATTTTGATATGTTGTCTTTTCATTGTCATTAGTTCCTATGTATTTTTAATCTCTTCTTTCATCTGTTCTTTGATCCAGTCACTTTTAAATAAATTGTTGTTTAATCTCCATGTATATGTGATTTTTAATTTTTGGTGTTTTCACATTTTATTAGCTATAGTATAGACCCCAGAGCTGCCTCATTCCCTCCCCTCCCCTCCCCCTACCACAGGGTCAGGCCTTCCCAGGAGCCCTTGCTTTTGCTGCCTGGGCCTGCTGGAACTCCTGCTGTAGTTGAGCAAGGGTCTCCCTTTGCTGCTCTGACTGCCATTTGGGGTCCCAGAGCTGGGATTCATATTGCTTAATTTCAGCTGTGATATAGTCCAGCCTCTTCCTCACTGTAGCCCAAGCCTCCCCCAGCTCCTGTTTGACCAGCATAGAAGTTTATAGACCATGTTGGACCCATCCAGCAGGGCCAATTCCTTCCTCACGATATTATTTTCTGTTAGTTGTGCTTCAAGTTCCTGCTGCACTGACATGGATTTACTCAAGTCCTTTTGTAACTGTTCATATTCCTCCACTTCTCCCTGTAGGTTCCTCTGAATCAGCTCAGCCATGGTGAAGACAAAAGCTTATAGGAGCGGGAGAGGGGTGCTGAGTCTCACACTCTGGAATGTACCCGAGTTCCCTTTAATGGTCTGGCCTGAGGAAATGAGAGCACTCTTGAGGCTTCTCGGGGCACTACAGCTTCTCCCTGTCTGGATGTCGACTCTACCCAGGCCCCAGGGTGCATTCGCTAAAACAAAACTCTAAACCCCTCAATCCCTATATGTGATTTTTTTCTGCTTTCTTTTTGCAGTTGATCTTCAATTTCAGAGCTTTGTGGTCTGAGAATATACTTGGTATGATTTCAATCTTCTTGAGTTTGCTGAGGCTGGTTTTTTTGTCCTAGCATATAGTCTATCTCTGAGAATGTTCCATGTGCACTAGAAAAGAAGCTATAGTCTTGTGTTGTAGGATGAAATGTACTGTAAATGTCAATTATGTCCAATTGCTCTAGTGTGTCATTTAAAGCTGATAATTCCTTATTTATGTTCTGTTTGGATGATCTGTCCATGGCTGCCAAGGGGGTGTTTAAGTTCCCTACAATGATTGTGTTTTTGTCAGTTTCTCCTTTCAGATCTGTTGGTAGTTGCTTTGTATATTTTGGTGCTTCCTGATTGGGAGCATACAAGTCTTCTTCTTGTTGTACTGTCTCTTTTTCATTATGTAATGTCCATCTTTGTCTCTTGTTTTTTTTAACCTGAAGTTTGTTTCATCATATATCAGTATGGCAATGCCTGCTTTTCTCTGGATACCATTTGCTTGGAGTATTGTTTTCCATCCTTTCACTCTGAGTTTGTGTTTATCCTTATGGCTGAGGTGTGTTTCTTGGAGACAGCATATGGATGGGCTTTGTTTTTTATCCAGTCTGTGACTCTGTCTTTTTATTGGGGAGTTCAGTCCATTAACATTTAGAGTGATGGTTGATATGTGAGGATTTCCTATGGCCATTACTTCTTCCTTTTTTAAAACATTTTTTATTTGTTTATTTGTTTGTTCATTTTGTTGTTCCAACTCTATTCCATTTAGTCTGATGTTTTGTTTCAGGTTGAAGAGCCTATTTTTTGAAGTGCCGATTTCATGCTGGCAAATTCCCTCGGCTTCTGTGTGTCTGAGAAGGTCTTTATTCCTCCTTTGTATCTGAAGGATAATTTTGCTGGGTAATTTATTCTTGTCTGGAAGTTTCTCTCTGTTAATATTTTGAATACTCGATTCCACTCCCTCCTGGCTTGTAAAGTTTCTGCTGAGAAGTCTGATGATAGCTTGATAGGTTTTCCTTTAATGGTTATAGCTCCCCCCTCCCCCGCGCTGCCCCGGCTGCCTTAGAATTGTCCCTTTGTCTTTGGTTTTTGACATCTTTAATATAATTTGTCTTGGAGAAGATCTGCTAGGGTCCAGGTAGCTAGGGGACCTAATTTCTTCTTGAATTTGGGGTTCTAGATCTTTCCATAGGTTTGGAAAGTTCTTGTCTACTATTTGTTTGAGTATGCTCTCTGTAGATATTTTTCTTCCCCCTCTTCCACACCTATTATTCTAATATTGTTTTTTCTAACGGAGTCAGATAGTTCTTGCAGAGTTCTTTCAATTCTTTTGACTCTGTTACCCCTATCTTCCTCTTTCTGAGGTGTTTCCATGTTCTTATCTTCAATATCACTAATTCTTTCCTGCATCTGGTTGGCCCTGTTTCCTATGGCAGTTATTTTATTTCTCACTTTTTAAATTGTATTATTTATCTCTCAAATTTCCATCTTGTTCTTCTTTATAAGTTGTATTTCTTTGTTAAAATGTTCCTTTTGTTCACAAATTTCATTTTTGAGATGATTCATTTCAGCTATGGTGTTCTGTCAGTATGTTTTCATTTCTCTGAGTGCCTTTAGAACTGCAACTTTGCATTCTATGTCACTTAATTCATAAATTTTGATCTATGAAGATCCTTTTCTGGAGATTTTTCATCTTTCTGAGTGGCTTTGAATCCTAAGGTACTCATATTGTTTGTTGTGTTCTTTTTCTTTGGCAAGAGGGCTTTACTTCTGACAGTACCAAGGAGATCTCTTTCTCTTCCCGATTTGTATTTTTGTGGTGTCTTGCTATAGAGCAAACACTAGGTGGCGCTGAGGGGCAAGTTTTGAGATAGGTGTTTAAGCTCTATCTCCAGTCTCCACCAATTTGGGGCAGGGGTCTATAGTCCTCTCGCATTCTGTGGATCATTGGGGAAGCTGGGGAAAAAGGGAGAGGCTGATGGAATGCAAGCTGAGGCTGCTCACATTGGTGGGGGCGAGTGCTGCCAGCTCAGCCTTTCTCCCTTCTCCTGAGACTACATTTTTACCTAGAACCATGTTTCAGCAGTTTGTTTCAACAGCAACAGCTCTTGGCAGCATTTGCAAGTGCAAAGAGCTGCGTGCTACAGTGAGGGCAGTTCCAATGCCTTGCTCAACTTCCACACCACCTAGGGCATGGCGCCCATACTGTATCTCTACCACACTGCTGCTAGGACCAGCTCCCCATGGCCTGGCAGGGTTTCTGCCACTCTGGCCTTCACTCTTGTTGTTGCTTGGCCTATCCCCACCCCAGTATGGTGCTGCTTTCTGATTTCTTTCTAGTTCTTCCAGTTAGCTGTAGTTGGGTTGGGTGGTGATCCATCTCTGCTCCCTTCCTTCTCTCCTGCTCGCCCCCACTTTCTCTAACCTTCAACTGTTTTCTTGCAATGCGTGGGTCTCTCAGCTATCACTGTGCCACTGAGGGTTTCCTGTGTTGGATCCCAGCTGACTGTTTAATTGTATTTTCTGAGAGAGGTTTTAGGGATCTCCTCTCTAGTCACCATCTTGCGAGTTCCCACAAGTTATTTCCACTTATGTTGTGAGTTCATTTCCAAGTTGCAGTAGCTGTTGTCTTCTTTTTTTCCTTATGTTTTACCTCTTTAATTTTGTGTTATATTCATGTATATAATACCCTATTCTCAATTAGGGTTTCCATTTTCTGCTTCTCTCTGTTAGTCATCTTACTCATAGTTTTGTATCCTTTTGTCTTTTTGTTTCAGGTAGAATAGCCCCCTTCAGTATTTCCTGTAATGCAAGCCTTGTTGTGAAAAATTTTCTCAGATTCTGTATGTATGGAAAGGTCTTTATTTCTCCTTTATATCTAAGGGTAACTTTGCTGGATGTATACTATGCTTGGCTGGTAATTTCTCTTTCAATAATTTGAATATTTGATTCCACTCTCTCCTAGCTTATAGAATATGTGCAGAAATCCAGTGATAATCTAGTGAGATTTCCTTTATAGGTTACTGTCTTCTTTTTCCTGGCTACCTTAAGGTTTGTTTGTCATTAATTTTTAACAGTTTTAATACAATGTGCAATGAAGTAGGCCTTTTTAAATTGAGATAATTAGGTTTTCTGTTTGTTCCTTGGATTTAAAGGTTCAGTTCTTTCCATAGGTTGGGGAAGTTCTCACTGACTATTTGTTTGAATAGGCTTTCTGTTTCTTTCTCCCTCTCTTCTCCTTTTAGTATACCCATTATTCTTATGTTGCTCTTTCTGATAGTGTCAGATAGTTCTCACAGAGTTCTTTTTTTTTTTTTTTTTAAATCTCAAGGCTCTCTCTTCTTCATCTTCTTCTTCTTTTTTTACATAATTTATAGATTTCTATCTTCAATATCACTAAGTCTTTTCTCCACCTGGTCACCTCTGTTTCCTAAGTTCACTAGTTCATTCTTTGTCTCTTTTATTGAGTTCTCCAGCTCCAGAATTTCTAGTTGTTTTTTTTTTCTTTAAGTTCGAATTTCTTTGAGAAAGTACTCCTTTTAGTCATTGATTTTTATCTTTGAGTTCATTAAACTGCCCTTCTGCGTTTTCTTGCATCTAGTTGAGTTTTTCAGAATTGCAGTCATTTAAAACACATATTTTCCCCTGAAAATAATATAAAATAACATTGAATGTCAACTGCCACTTTTATATATCATGGGATGTAGAGTATGCATAGGGAATATATTCAATGGTATTTGTAATAGCTATGTAAAGTATCAGATGGGTAGTACACTTGTTGGGATTATCACTTTATGAGGTGTGTAAAGGTCTAATCATTGTGTTATTTTGTATACCTGAAATTAAAAATGATGAAAAATTTGATGGAAAAAAAAGAGGGTCAAAAATAAAAATGAAAATAAAATATATATCTCTGTGTCTTTAAATTTATTTTCTGGAGATTTTTTTTTCATTTTCTTTCTGAGCTGCCTTGTTACCTTGGTTGTTCGTAGTATTTGATGGATTATTTCTCTGATGAGGCATTTATAGGAATAAAATCTGACACACACACACCCCTTTTTTTTAAAGAGCAGTAACTTTTTAGCTGGTTTATAAGAAGAGGTCTTTCTTTTGTTTTCCAGGAGGTGGCGCTGGAGCCAAAGTGTTATTTTCCCTTGCACTGCTCTGGCTTCTCAGATATCTGCTGGGTGGTGGGAAAATGCCTTGTATTCCCTGGGCAAGTGGGCATCTCCTCTGAAACCAGTTCACCTTGATCTCAGGGCACCACCACAGTGGGGGAACGTGGTAGACGATGAGGTTCCAAGCCTGTGAAATTCCAGGTCATCCCCTGCAACTAGAAGCAGTGCTGCACTGCCCAAAGTGTGCCTGGAGCCCCCACTGGGATCAGCCATGATGAGTGAAAGTGGCCTGAACTGGGAGAAGGCACTAATGTGTTTATGGCTTTGTTCTCCTCTCAGTAATGGTGACTGCCAGACTTCAGTTAACTTGCCTCTGTATCTCCACCCTTGTCACTGGGATTAACTGCAGTGTGTGCCTGCCATTTAGGAACTGTCTCTCCAGTTCACAGGGCTGTACATATTTTGCTTTGTAACCTGACCCTCACAGATTGCTCTGGGAGGGTGCAGGGAGAAAAGCTCTGGGAGGGTGAGGAAATGGCCTAGCTCCCTGGCTTTTTCTGCCTGGCAGTGGTGGCCACTAGATTACAGCTTTTGCACCCCTACACCCCATCTCCACCCCCAACACTGGGTTCAACTGTAGTATTTGCTGATCACTCAGGCAGAAATACTCCCTCTACTGCTCTGCTCCTCGGGGATGCAGATTGTGGGCTGCAACCTGATTCTTCCCTTCTCCAGACACCTACATTTGAACTGTGTCTGTGGCATTGAGGTCTGTGGTCTTCTACCTTTCCTCCCCCACTGTTCTCCCTGATTTGCCCACCTTCAGATGTTTCAATGCTCAGATCTCTCAGATGTGTTTGTGTGTTAAGCAAGGAATCCTTTGTTGAATTAGAGCAGTTCAAGTTGTAACTTCAAGGGGAACAATTGGGGAGACCTTTCACCCAGCAATGCTTCTGCTGTCATTACACAATTTCTCCACTGGGGTTTTTCATTTAAATCTTGGGTTTTATTAGCATAAATACAACGTCCTTTATTCACCATTATATCCCCAGCACTTAGCAGAATGTCTTAAATGGAAATTAATTGAGTCACAGGTACTTGGACTTGGATATTTTATTAAAAAAAAAAAAGCAACTTATCCTGATATGAATTTGAATATGTCCTTTCTCCACTCATGCAACCCTGGCTTGGTGGCTGAGCTACTCCAGGTCCTGGAGTCTGCCCTTTTCCTAAAATCCTATGCATCAAGTCTGTAAATAACTCAACAGGCATGTTAATGCTTCATGTAGACAGGTTTGGAGTTCCCAAGAAAAACATATTCTCCTTAATGACAGAAATCATTTCTCATGAACCTCACTCTGGATTAATCCAAAGGGAATGATGAAACATATAAAGCTTTGCGGTCATAGGAAACTTTCCTGAAGCTTTAATTTTCATTTATATACACATCTTTTTTTTAAATTCATTTTTATTGTTAGACTTATTGGGGTGACATCTGTTAGCAAGGACTACACAGGTTTCAGGCATACAATTCTACAGTGAATTGTCAATATATACACATCTTCATGCAGAAATCAATAAAAGACTTTCAAGCATAAGCATGTGTAATGAAAATATGATTTCAAGATGAAAAGAAAATGTAAGATTTCTAATTATTAAAAAAGCTTGTTTATTATTTTCTTAGTCTTAAATTTACTGAGGTGACATTGGTTAGTAAAAATTACATAGGTTCCAGGTGTACAAATCTACCGTGCATTGTCTGTGTGTTGCATTGTGTGCTCACCACCCAGAGTCAGCTCTCCTTCCATCACCATATATTTGATGCTCCCTTCCCTCTCCACCCCGCATTCCCCAGTTACCCTCAGGGAACCACTAAACAATTGACTGTGTCCATGAGATTTTATTTCCTTGTTACTTTCAGTTTTATATTCCACATATGAGTGAAGTCATGTGATTCTTAACTTTTTCTATTTGGCTTAGTTCACTTAGCATAATGTTTTCAAGGTCCATCCATTTTGTCGCAAGTGGCAATATTTCATCTTTTCTTATGGCTGAGTAATATTCCATTGTGCATATGTGCCAATGCAGTCATCTATCAAAGGACGCTTTCTTTGGTTTTTTCCATGACTTGGTCACCATGAATAGTGCTGCAATGAACATTGGGGTACATATAGCTTTTCAGACTAAGGTTTTCAAATTTGGGGGGAAGATACCCAGAAGAAGGATTGCTGGGTCATATGGTATCACTGTTCTTAATTTTTTTGAGAAACCTCCATACTGTCTTCCATGGTGGTTGTACCAATTTATATTCGCACCAGAAGTGTTTGAGGATTCCTTTTTCTTCACATCCTTTCCAACATTTGTTACTCCTTCTCTCATTGATTATAGCCATTCTAACAGGTGTGAGGTGGCATCTCATTGTGGTTTTGATTTGCATTTCCCTAATTTGATTAAGCATTCTTTCATATATCTGTTGGCCATTTATATATCTTCATGGGAGACATATTTGTTCAGGTCCTCTGCCCATTTTTTAACTGAATTTTTGTTACTGAGTTGTATGATTTCTTTATATATTTTAGATATTAGCCCTTTATCAGAGGAGTTGTTTGCAAATATTTTCTCCCATTTAGTTGGTTCCCTCTTTGCTTTGTTGATGGTTTCTTTAGCTGTGCAGAAGCTTTTTGGTTTGTTTATTTGTTTTTGCTTTTACTTCCTTTGCTTTTGAGGTCAGGTTCATAAAATCCTCACTGAACTCAAGGTCTATAAGTTTAGTACCAATGTTTTCTTCTATGCAGTTTATTGTTTTGGGTCTTATGTGGAGGTCTTTGATCCATTTTGAGTTAGTTTTGGTATGGTAATAGTTCACAGTCTAGATTCTATTGTATATTTTTTGCTCTTTTAAGCAAAAATTATCTGTCCATATATTTGTGGGTTTATTTCTTGGTTTTTTATTCTGTTCCATTGGACTGTGTGTCTGTTTTCCTGCCAACACCAAGCTGTTTTGATTATTGACATTTTGTAGTACAAATTGAAATTGGGGAGCACGATGCCTCCAGATTTATTCTTTTTTTTGTAAGATTGCTTTGGTGATTTGGGGCCTTTTATGGTCCCATACAAATCTGATGACATTTTTTTATATATTTCTTGAAAGAATGTCTGTGAGGTTTTAATGGGAATTGCACTGAATCTATATATTGCTTTGGGTAATGTGGCCATTTTAACTATGTTGATTCTTCCAATCCATGAACACTGAATGTGCCTCCTCTTTGGGAGGATATGGTGGGCAATGATATTCTATGCTTCTGAGATCCCAGTGCAGGCAGAGGCTGCCACACCTGTGTTTCACAGTTTACCTCAGCCCCCATGCTGGTTTCAGCAGAAAGTGTGGGGACTATGTTTGTTGGGAAAGGCACAAGTTTGTTTGCAGGACAGAGTAATGGCAGTTTCCTGATTGCAGCCGACTGTAAGCAGGTACTAGGTGGAGTCGGGAAGGCAAGCTTTGGGAGAGAGTAAGGGGAAGCGGCCAGGCTCTGTGTCCAAGGCCACACAGTGCTCCAGCTGGGGCCCTGACTCACACAAGGCCATGTATTGTACCTTGGCTTGGGCCCTAACTTGCCCAGGGCTGTGCTGCACTCTGGCCACCCATGCTGCGTTCCAGCTGCCCATGCCTCTGCCCTTGTTGGTTCTTGGCCTCCAACCCACCTGGGGTCACGCTGTGCCTCTGCCTGTGTTTCCAGGTCCCCATCTCACTCTCTCTTCTGCTGTTTTCTGGGTTGCGCTCCATGACCCCATTTCCACATTGCTCCCTTCCCTTCTCTTTCACCCACCTCCCTTTCTCTGACTTTTAGGTGTTTTCTTGCACTGAGTGGGTCTCTCAGCTGAGGTTATGTGTTGCTTAGGGATTCCCTGGTTGGATTTTAGTTCAATTCATTGTATTTTCCAGGAGAGATTTCAAGAATCTCCTCTCATGCCACCATCTTGATGACATTAATCACATTATTTCTTAATGTACAGAGGTGGGTATCAAATTACTATGGAATTTATATTTCCTTGGGTACATTTAAAAGACAGATGTAACAGCTTAATTTAAATGTGTTGGTACAGGTATACCTTGCTTTATTACACTTTACTCTATTCTACTTCGTAGATATTGTGTTTTTTACAAATTGAAGGTTTGTAGCAACCCTGCATCAAACAAGCCTGTTGACACCAATTTTCAAACAGCATTTGCTCACTTCATGTCTCTATGTCACATTTTGGTAATTCTTGCAATATTTAGCACTTTTTCATTATTATCATATTTATTATGATGATCTGTGATCAATGATCTTTGATGTTACTATTATAATTATTTGGAGGGCACCACAAATCAAAACCATTTAAGTTGGAGGGAGCTCCCTGGTGGTGTGGTGGCTTAAGGCTTCAGCGCTGGCGCTGTCAACGCTGCGGCCTGGGTTCAAGTCCCAGTCAGGGAACTACCCACATACTACAAAAAAAAAAAACACACAAAAAAAACCCCCAAAACAACAACAACAACAACAAAAAAACATTTAAGTTGGAGAACTTAATCAATAAATGTGTTTGTGTTCTGACTGCTCCACCTACTAGTCACCCCTGTCTCTTTTCCTTTTCTTGGGCCTTCTTCCTATTACCTGAGACACAGACACAGCAATATTGAAATTAAGCCAACTAACAACCGTATAATGGCCTCTAAATGTTCAAGTGAAAGAAGAGTCAATTAATGAGGCAAACCTCATCATTGAAGAAATTGCTCCAGCCCTTCCAAGCTTCCACCCAGCAACCACCTCCCAGATCAGTCAGCAGCCATCAACATTGAGGCAAGGCCCACCACCAGCAAAAAGATTGTGACTCATTGAAGGCTCAAATGATGGTTAGCATTTTTTAGCAATAAACTATTTTTAAAGTATGTATTTTTTAAGACATAATGCTATTGCACACTTACCAGACTACAGTATAATGTCAACGTAACTTTTATATGCATTGGGAAACCAGAAAACTTGGGACTTGCACCAAACTCTTAATTATCTCCAAGGTATACTTGTATTTACATTAGACTAGCAATTAAACCCTTTGCAACTACTTAAACTTGTGAAGAAAATATTAGAGGACAACTTAAAATGGGTGAAGGAGTACATAGTTTTTCAAAGTTCCTTAAGGTTATTTAAGTGAAAAGTTGAACTTTAGAGCTACTTGAGAGGAAATATTCTCCCCACTTAAAATGAGAAGGTGGATCCCTTGCTATTTTAATACAGACATGTTCCAGTTTTAGTCACACAAATAGAGCTTATATAAACTATACAGCTATTAGGGATCAATAACTCAGCCATAGTTGAACCAGGCATGAGAATATATTTACATAGAATAAATAAATATATTTACATTATGCAAATCACAATACACATGGCACATACTTCACTACAATAAAAGTTATCTGATCTGGGTTTTTTCCTCATAGTTAGAAGGCAGTTATTAAGTAGCTCCTATGTGTCAACATTGTGTTAGCTTGTATTGGTGAATACAAAATACAATCATTTCTCTTTATTCAAGGTATTCATAGCCCTAGTGAATACTGAACCATTTTTCCAAGGGGAAATAGAGTTAGGTTCCTACGTGCCACAGGTCACAACAGTTTTTTCAACAAATTAATATATAACCTTGTTTTATGTGTGTTTCTGTTTAAAGACACCTTATTTAATATATTTTTGATTCATTATCATTGAGCTCATGGCCTATACCACTATGACTCATGCCCGAATGAAGCTTATCTAACACACATAATTTCTCCATAAAGCACATCACAGCCTCTTGTGCTTACGAACACATGATGGAACTTCAGCACTATGCTCAGGGCCATTTTAAATAGCAAAATCACTCATTAAAATCCTAAAATGCAAAAAAACTTAGCAGGAAAGGATACTTGTTTACAATATGAGAGCTGAAATGAAAAAGGAGAGCATGGCCTTGTTTGACCTCTATTGGAAACATGCATATCAGGAAACTCAACTCTTTTGTCACTTGCACATATCCATGAATGATTTTGGAAATTACAGATGAATGTTAGCAAGTAGGTGAATCACAAGTACAGAAACTGTGGAAATGAGAATCAATTGTAAATACACATTCACAAAATGTTAACTCTAGCTATAAGGCAAAACAAATTAAACATTTAAGTGTTAAGGTGGGTAGGCTTTGGATCAGGTAGAAAGGAGGTAGGGGGCTGTCTAATGTGACATGAGATCAACATCAAAATGGTAGCTGTATTAATTTCCATTACTGCTATAATAAATTATCAACAATATAGAGGCTTGAAACTTCACAAACTTATTAGCTTACAGTTATATAAGTTATAAGTCCTCCCTGGGCTAAAATCAAAAGGTCCATAAGACTGCATTCTTTCTGGAGGCTCTAGGGGGAATCCATTTCCAACATTTTCACCATTTAGACACCATCCACATGCTTGACTCATGGTCACTTCCTCCATCTTCAAAGCCAGCAATAGTGGGTCAGATCCTTTTCATATGGCACAACTCTGATCTCCTCTTCCACCTCCTTCTTCTACTTTTAAGAATTTTATATGATTATATTGATCCTTGATAATCCAGGATACTGTCCCTTTTTTAAGGTCAGTTGATTAGCAACTGAGTTTTTTCCCCTCCTGATACACAGTGTCTTTCTCAAGACTACTTCTCCACCTCCCCAGTACCAACTGGGTGGCCAACAATTCAGTTCTAACACTAAGGATCCATAGTTAGCATCAGACTGCACCAGCTTAAAAGTTCTTTCCACAAGACTGTCCTCACTTCAGATACCACTTGTAAAGTATCGGGTCCCTAGGTTAACTCACTTCTGTTCAACTTGGCTACAAAGTAATGGGTTCCCACATACTCCTCCCACCAAGGTTCAATAATTCACTAGAATGACTCAGAGAAGTTAAGAAAATGCTATCTTACTATTACAGTTTATTATAAAAAAATACAAATACAGCCAGATGAAGAGGTACATAAGCCAAGGACAGAAGTATCCTGAGTGCAAGAGCTTCTGTCCCCATGGAGTTGGGGTGTGCCACCCTCTCAGCACATGGATGTGCTTGCCAATGTAAGAGCTCCCCAAATCCCATCATTTAAGGGTTTTTATAGAAACTTTATTATGTAGGTATGAGTGTGGACATTAGTAATGAACTCAATCTCCAGCCCCTCTTACTTCTCTAGAAGTTGGGGGATGGAGCTGAAGATTCCAATCTTCTAATCAAAGCTTGGCCTTTCTAGTGACCACCTGCTATCCTGATGTTATCTAGGAACCCACCAAGAATCACCTCATTCAAAAAAGATGCTCTTATCACCCTTATCACTCCAGAAATTCCACGACTTTTAGGAGCTCTATGCCAGGAACTGGGGACACAGACCAAATATCTCATTAGAATGAGACATCCTGGGGACATTGGCAGTGGTGAGGGGCATTATTCTGCTGACTAAAGAATCTGTTGCAATTTGTGAGCAGTAAAGGTAGGAAGCTTGTGGTGGCAGCATTATGGTGCATAGATTGGAGATTTAGTCAAAAGACTGCAGCTGAAGTACTGTGTTAGGGTGATAGAAAATACAAAGGGAGGAGTCTGCAAGGCATTTACAAAGCAGGAATAATAATTATGTAACAAATATGGAGCTCGTGATAGTCCTGTTAGATCGTGTGCCACAATAAATACATTAGTTCTCTGATGACCTAAGAAAATGCGTTATGAGAATGTTAGTGATCTGTTAATTTTAAATAAATATGCAAGAGTTTAATTCTAGAAACCCAAATTTCCTCTGCTGACAAATTACCTTGTTACCATGGAGAAGTTCTGAAGCACCTCATTTATATTCCTTTCTTCCACCCTCCCTCCCTCTCACCTCACACTACTTCTAACACTGGCTGGTATGGGATGTGGGATGTGGGGAGGGGGCCACAGAGAGAGACACCCTTCCCCAATCTGCATCCTATCCCATAATTTAAGTGAATAACCTATCCGTGATTTGTGGATGAGATTTTAGCCACAAGAATAAAGTACCTGTATACCCACCCAGATGATTCACAATAAACAGCCTCTCTCTCTGTGTCTGCCAAGAACACTTTAATAGGTTTTAAGCCACTAGCCATTCTTAACCACTGTCTACATCTCTAGCAGCATATTCAATGTAAAAAAATGTGCACAATGATAAGTTAGTTAGTTTCATAGCTGGTTAATACGTGTTGAAATCCAACTCGATGGCAATGTGTCTATGCATCTTTGTTTCATATATTCAGTCATTTATTCCAAAGATAAAGTCCATGGCAGTTTAAGGAGTGTGGTTCAGAAAAATAAAAAAAGATTGATTGCATAATTATGGTGAGATTTAGGGTAACGAGAACATTTCTTCAAGTCTAAGACACTGTCAATTATAAGATACACCATGATTTTAAGTGCTGGGGGATCTGGTCTCTCATGAGGTTGCAATTCAACTGTCAGCCAGGACTGCGGTCATCTAGGGGTGGAGGATCCAATTTCAGACTCATTCACATGGTTGTTGGTAGGTTCTAGTCCCTGCCCCCACCCCCTGGCTATTGGCTGAATACCCCAGTTCCTTGCCAAGTGGGCCTAACTCTCAGCAGCCTAAATGTCTCCCCCAGAGCAAAGATAACCCAAGGTGGTGAATGCCACAGCTTTTTATAGCCTAATCTCAGAAGCTACACACCATGACTCCTGTCATGTTCTAATCATACTAACTCTGGTACAATATGAAAGGAGACTCACAGGGCATGAATATCAGGAGGTAGGGACCATTGATGATGGTTACAGTGAGGCTAGATACCATATTACAAAAAGGAACATGATGCTAATTTGCTTCCTTAGGCAACATTTATTGAGCACTTCCTATACATTATACCCCATTCCAAACACTAATAACTCATTTAAGAGAATTAAATGAGGAAAACAATCCTATGAGATCATCCTGTTTCTACAATTGAGAAAACTAAAGCTCAGAAAGGTTAAGTGAGTTACACAAGGTCACACAGCTGGTAAGAGTGAGAGCTGGTACTTCTAATTTTTCACTAAAATGTTACCCAGTCTTTGCTTCAATGTATGAGGGCTATCCGGAAAAAAATCCAGCCATAAATGCCTCTATTTTTCATATTACATGGCTGGATACTTTCTGGATAGCCCTCGTATATTATCGAATATGTCAACCAATGAAATCTTATTAGCTAAATTTGAAAAACTCCAAGATTCTTTGTTTTCTTTACTACTGTTATCACCAGCTAATAAGAAAGTACTCTGCTGTATTATGACACTTTTAAAGTTTTAGTTATTTAATGTGTTGTGGTAATCATTTATAATTTTAAAAATCTAGTGTAATAGACTTTAACTCTGGTGCCATCTACACCTTCCAAAAGAAATGAACAAAATTACCTTCTGAAACACTTGGCTTGTACCACAGTAGGTATCATTTTGAAAGCTAGCAGAAGAATAAAGTGAAGACCTTCAAGAAGATCTGAACAATTTCCTCTGAAGACATAATATTCTCAGAAGACAATATTTAAAAGTATTTTTATAACTTTACAAAAGAATGGTAAGACAAAAGAGACTGCTTTTTATTCTAACATAGAGATGTTCAAATAATAATTATCTCAAATACCTGTCAAGAACAAACATACTTGCATTCCCCCTATATTTAGTAACAATAGGAAGAAAAGTAATAAAACTTTTAGACTGCTCAGTGAGCACAAAGTAAGTACAATAAGTCTTACTGCTGTGACCCCCGCGGTCATCATCTCCAATGAGCCTTTCTACCGCACTTCTGTGAAGAAATAGAACATACAGAGTTAGTTCAGTGGGTTTCCAGTACATGTTAGAAAAAGCAGTTTTCTTAAATTTCTGCAAGTGAAACTTGTTGAACCACCAATGTGGAAACACCGCCATCACATCCAGAAGAATATAAGAATTTAAAGTACTCACAGTTGGAGCGGCTGGATTGAGCATGGAATACCAACCAGTTGTAACCAAGCAAAGTAGGCAGGGGACCAGGTGTTCCCAAGATGTGAACTCATTGTTAAACCTCCCTGTGAGGAGCACAGAGCTAATGGAGTTCATCCATGAGCAGGGTCTGGCCAGGGTCCAAAAGCAGGAGCAGGAACGACCAGGCCAAGAAGGGCTGTAGTCCAGACCCCCACACAGTAGGGGTGCTCCCAGGGCAGGGGTGGGAGGAAAAGATGAGCGCAGGTGTGAAGCAAAAGGCTGGGTTTCGTAGGAGCAGGACTGCAACTGACAGTAGGGAGTTTAGGGGCTCAGCAATTCTGCAGGCGAGATAATGGTCAGAGAAACAGTTGATACTGTTGACAAGTCATGAGGGCCAAGTTTTGAAGCTCCAAGTCCACATCATTGATCGACCCTTTCTGTATCCTTAGAGAGCAGAGGCCCCAACAACTTGGCTAGTAACAGGGTTTTCTGAGCCCAGCATCCAAGAACCATAAGAACTCTGAGTTACTTGCCAGGTCTTTCCTGGCAAGACAAAGCACAGTGTTCTGCCATGACTTTGAAGCCTGGGAAGTTTGCCAACAGAAGAATATACATAGAACTATTTAACTCATGGTCTTTGTCTGAATGCATATCTGTTTCTCAAATTGTTTTTGTTAATTAGGGGAAGAGAGAGAGAGACTTGGCTTTTGGGGACGGCATACACAGTCTCTCTCTTTCTCTCTCTCTCTCTCTCTCTCTCTCTCTCACACACACACACACACACACACACGGATCAACCTAAAGTAATCAGCTATTTTCTAACTATATCTATTACCTTGACCCCTCTTTAGGTCATCCTTTGGGATAAAAGCAGATAACGGCTGGGATAAATGCATATTCGAGGTTAAAATTATTTTTATCTCCAGGGTAAATTATACTCAGCTTTTCTCTGAAATATAATCTAGAAGACAGAGTGTCTCAAGACAAATAAGCGTCACTCAGAAATACTAAATGTGATCAGGTTGTAAACTAACGAGACTTGGGCCATTTACTTCATGAAAGGATACGACTATTAATGTCCCCAGCAGAGGGCGCAAGCTGCCTTCTGCTGTGATGAGACTTCTCACAGAGTGATTCATTTATTATCAAAGTAAGTTTCCTCTTCTGAAAGCCTAGATCCTGGTCTGAGCAGGGGTTGGATTAGGAAAGAAATCCTTCAGTGGGATTCCAGGAGATGCTAAATAGGAAAGACAAAATTTATTCCTCACCAATAATATTGTTCCATTCACGCTGTTTGGGCCTCTGCAAAAGTTAAGAATTCTCCCAAGATGGAATTTTAGACTGAGTCCCAAAAGACAACAAAGTACCAAGAATTAAGATATCTGAAAATATTTTTATTATTTAGTAAGATAATGCTTTCCCACAACAAAGATTAAACCTCTTCTGAAGGAAACCATGAGAAGGGGATGCTGATTAGAGATTATTGAGATCAGCTCATATTTCTGCTGCTTCACTAATTACAAATATAATGTTCCTGCTTACATTTTGAGCTCTAGGTATGCATTTTTCATGAGCAAGCAAACGGTACAACTGAGAGCATTTGCATCTCTGGGCAAGAGGTAACCCTCTTGGGAAGGCAGGGAACATTGTATATTATCCCTGGAATCATCTTCACAGTCTGGGACAAAAAGTAGAACTTGATTAATTAAGGCATCTTAAAGGTCTGCCCTGATAAGTTTCCAAAAACAAGAATTTGGAATGTTCAGGGCGGTGACTAATTTCTAGCAAATAGTTGTCCTGCCAGTACCTATTGCCTTCTTTCCCTCACATCATTGATATTTTAACTCTGCAGTCTGCTTTGACCATCAGTCTGCCACTAAAACTTTTTTTAAAGACTTTTTTAAAAATATAAAAGTAATATGTTAACTTCAAAAACATTGGAAAACACAGAAATTACCCATGATTGAGTGCACAGTGGCAGCATATAACTCTAAGAAAGAGCTTTGTCCCGAATATATTAATACAAAGAACTACAAATTATTTTTTAAGACAATAAAGAGAAAAATGTCAAGATATTAATATTTAGGGAGTTCCCTGGTGGTGTGGTGGCTAGGCTTCAGCGTTCTCAACACTGTGGCCTGGGTTCGATTCCCAACCAAGGAACTACCAAAAAAAAAAAAAAAAAGAAGAAGAAGAAGAAGAAGATATTAATATTTGGACACTTCACCAGCGTATACTCAAATGGACAATTTCAATTTTGTTAATAACCAGCTATAAATGAAAACCATAATGCGTGTGATAAATTTAAGGGAAGTCCACAAATTCTTTCATACAGTAGTGCCCCTGATCTGCAATTTCTTTCACTTTCCTATATTTCCGTTACCCATGATCAACTGTGGTCCAAAAGATTAAATGGAAAACTCTGGAAATAAGCAATTCATTAGTTTTAAATTGAACACCATTTTGAGTAGTGTGATGAAACCTAGCTCTGTGCTACCTGGGACATGACTCATCTCTTTGTCCAGCGTCTCCACACTGTATATGCTCCCTGTCACTTAGTAGCCAATTTGGTTACCAGATCAACTGTCTCTGTTTCGCTGTGTTTGTGTTCAAGTAACTCTTATTTTACTTAAAAATGGCCCTAAAGCACAAGATTAGTGATGCTGACAATTCAAATATGCCAAAGATAAGCTGTAAAGTGCTTCTTTTAAATGAGAAGGTGAGTACACTATAGTATTTTGAAAGAGAGAAAGAGACTACATTCACACAACTTCTATTACAGTATATTATGGTTAAAATTCTTTTATTTTATTATAAGTTATTATTGTTAATCTCTTACTATGCCATAATTTATAAATTAAACTTTATCACAGGCATGTATGTATGTACGATGTATAGGAAAAAAAAAATACAATATACAAGGTCAAACAGGAGCTTCCTGGTGGTGTAATGGCTTAAGGTTTCGGCGCAGGCGCTGTCAACGCTGAGGCCTGAGTTCGATTCCTGGCCAGGGAGCTACCCACATACCAAAAAAAAAAAAAAAAAAGGTTGAACAATTAATTTCTCAAACTCATCCTAGAAAAAGTATTACAATCTCATTGCTGAATATCACTATGGTCACTTTGAAGTACACCCTTTGAGAAGCTATGTACTGACGCCAGTCCTTACTCTACCCTTCAAAGCAATTTTGGAACTTTTTTCTGGACTGGCCATCAGAAATGTCATCATACCCAAAATCTGACAATTAAATTCGTGAACTTTGTTATATAGAAATAGATACTGTATACAATGTGATGCTACCACATATACACCAGAATAGCTAAAATACAGCATCTGGCAGAAGTAATGCCCTTTTTGAAGTAGTTAAAATATTGTGATATTACCGAATTACATGCTTGTGATTTTGTAATAAAAGATTTGGTATAGACTACAGCTCATTAAAAGGGGCATTACTTCTGCTGGACCCTGTGTAAAAGTCTGACATATCAAGAACTGGTTACAATGTGGACAATGGAAGCTCTCCTTATACTGCTGGTGGGTGTGTAATTGTGTTACTGAGAATGGTGATTTTCCTTGGTTCTTGTCCTCTTGAAGGAAGGAATTCAGTCAAGAGACAGAGTGTAATTAAGCAGCAGACAGTAAGGTTTATTAGCAAAAAAAATCATGCTCCAAGAGTGGAGCGGGCTGACCTGAGGGCAGGTAGCAGTCCAGTGTCTCTGAGACCCTGGCCTTTTATTCTGTAAATTAGGTTATGCTCTGCCTCCCTTTTCCTGTTTTTCCCCTTGTTCTGAGTGTCTCCTTCATCCTGGTGTGTTTGCACCAGCCCAAGTCTTTGCTCTGGCTATTCCCCTCAGGGGTTTTATAACAGCATGTTGATGATGCCACTGGGTTACCTGTGGGAGCCTCCTCGTGCCTCCTCCTGCTCGCGTCTACCTTCCTAACTACTCTATCAATTGGTACCACCATTCTGGAAAACCATGTGGTACGATCTACTGAAGTTGAGTATCTATATTCCCTATGATGTAAGAATTCTACTTCTAGGACACAACTACAGAAATGCATACTCATATGCATCAAAACTCATGTGCAAGAATATTCTCACCATTGTTCCAACAGAGCAAATGTAATACAAAGAATTGTTAGCTAGGTATAAAGATGTTAACTATATGATTAAAAGTCAAAAAGAGGTATTAGGGAGGTAGCTTCTACCCTTCAGGCTGTGGAGCAAAAGAAAAAAGCTAGAATTCCTGAAATTTAGAAACTTAGAGGTGGGGCCTCTTTTTGGAATACTCTGAATCCTGGGCCCAGCTCTCTGTGTTGAGACTGGTATCCTGGGGGGGGGGGGGGGGGGGGGGCACTGAGGCTGGCTCTGCAAGTCAAAAAAATGACAAACTCGGGGATTCCCTGGTGATGTAGTGGCTAGACTTCAGCACTGTCAACGCTGTGGTCTGGGTTTGATTCCCAGCCAGGAAATTACCCACATAAAAAAAATAATAAAATTTTTTTTTTTTTTAAATTACAAACTCGACTGAACTACTGCTGTGGGAAGGCACTGTCACTGGTTGCTAGGGTGGCATTGGGAAGAAAGGGAGTCAACAGGAAGCTGGCAGAAAGAAGCAAGCTCCCCCCTTCTTCTTCAGACTGCAGATTCTCTCTATCGGTCCTCCTGGCTGAGTTTCGAGGAGCGGCTGGCACAGAAATGGGGCTGGTGAAGTCCTTCGTGCATCACAAGGTAGAGGCTAGAAGCATGGGTTTGGAGCTGAGAGGTGATAGCTTGAAAGGCAGCACAGAGGACAAATAGTATGCAGCATTTAAAAGCAAACAAAATGAATACGTGGTGCTAATACTCTGATAGTTATCGCTGCCAGGAGGAGGGGAGCTTTGGGGTAAGTGACACTGTAGGTGTTAACCTGGTTAAGGGGTATACTGATGCGTGGACACAGCCTGAGGTTAACACCCAGCCTTCCGGTTACAAATAAAAATTCCAAGAGGTTTGATTCAGTGTAACCCAGGGAGTACTTGCTAAAATCTTATCTACACTGGAGATAGGCCTCTTCTTGGAATACTTCCCTGGTTCTTTTTCCCCCATGATGTCTTTTTTTCCTCTTCTAAAATCAGAGAAATTGTCCCCTAATTTCACAACTATAGCTCCAAACCATATAGAACCTTGCAGTGTCATATATTATATCACATGTGCTAGTGCTACTTTTGTCTTCCCAACCAGATGATAAACCCGAGGACCAGAAATTCAGTTTTATTATTTTATACTCCCAAAATGGCATAGCTCAGGACAGACTTAGGTCTCCATAAATATCTGTTTTCTGATGGTCAGCTTCAAAATTCACTGTAAAGCTGACGCGTTAAAATAACTCCTCATTTGACACCAGATGAATATATGAAAGAGATCACTCTTTTGAATTATTTTTATTAACAAAGGGAAGGCCAAAAGATGACCTAAGTAAAAGTGTACACTCTTCAAGGGAAAAAAATCCTTTCATTAAAAATTCTGTTCGTTATCTTTACAATGAAATGTCTCTCCCAGCTTCAGGCACAAGAATGAAACCTGGTGCCAGGAGGCGTGGAAGTGTGGTTCCCACTGGCAACCTTTGCCCCACTTCAGGCAGCTCAACGAAGGTGCAGCCAGCGCCTCCGCCATCCACGGGCTTCTGTATCCTCTCCACTCAGACCTCAGGCTTGCACTTGAATAGGCTTTCATCACTTGCCATAAAAAGCATCACTTTATATTGCTCTCCACAGTCAGCCAGGCTATTTAAAAATACCCCCTACTGGAAATCCCCAAACTGAAAATACCACAGGGTGGACCACTGCAGCCCAGCCCCTGCTGGCCTGCTGCTCGTGGCCTGAAAACGAGGGGACCGCCCCAAGACACCCTGGGGAGGATGGACCCCAGACGCCTCGGAGGGGGAGCCTCTACCTGGTCTAGCTCTCTTCCTCTCAGGCTTGGCTCATGCTGCCTGCTTTCCATGCTCTCCCAGAGAAAAACCACCCCTCTCTGACCCCTTGTGGTCCCTTTTCATAGGACTGACAATAGTCCCATGTCCTGGAGGCTTCCTTGTTAGTGGCCAAGGGCCTAGAATCCTCGTGTCTCAGATTCCCTGTGGGTGTGCCAACCCTCCTCCCAACCTGTCACCTACACTGGGAGCCCTGGTGTCAGCTGCTGGCTTGGACTGTAGCCCTAGGCCCTTCTCAGCTGCTGTCCCTGGGCAGCCCAAGCCAGCCAGCACCCACTGGGACAAGCTCTTTGACCCTCATAAAAAACCTTCTGACCTCGCCCCATCCGCACCCAACCCCCACACACACTCCCCCAAGCCATGGTCTTACAGATGTCAGAAAGTCTGCTTGATTTAAAATCCATTGGATCAGAACCAACTAACAATGTTTTTTTTTTAGGAAGGAGAAGTGCATGAGTGGAAAGTGGAGTAGGGGGACACAGTTCATACATATCCTTTTTGACCTTTGGGAGTTCATGTCATATGCAAATTTACTGATACTAAAAATAAAATCTTGCTTTTTAAGCTGAGGCTAGTTACATAGGTATGTTCAGTTTGTGAAAATTCAGTAAGTTCTGTGTTTAGTATAAAACAATTTTTCTGATATATATGTACTTCAAAAAAAATGTTTTTAAAAATAAAATAAAATGTGTTGGAAGAAGCAGAGCGCAGGCCACTATTGCCCTGCAGGCATGTGTGCAACTGGGAAGCCATCTAGGTGTGCTGGATGCAGACGGACCGGCTCCAGGCATCCTCTGCCCTCTTCTCTGTTGTCTTGGAAGCTTGCAGCCCTCCTGGTACCCTCTTAGTACATTCCTACTTTCTAATCCGTCTATGAAGCCAGAAAAGTCCAGAATGTTAACATTCCAATGGAAAATCATTCATAGCAACTCAACAGTGACTCAATACTTTGTCCCAGATTCCTGTCTTTTTGTTGGAAGTCATTGTTCTGTTAAAAGCATTCCATGCTATAGCACTTCCATTGGGAGATTTTATGTAGGGAGTAGGGGGTCCTTTTACTGCTCCAACAATCTCCTTGAGAATTATAGAATGCCTACATCAGGGAGTTCCCTGATGGTGTAGTGGCTTAAGGCTTTGGCGTTGGCGCTGTCAGTGCTGTGGCCTGGGTTCGATTCCCAGCCAGGGAGCTACCCACATACAAAAAAAAAAAAAAAAAAAAAATGCCTACATCAGGTCCTAGAAGCAAACAGGCTTTACTCAAAGTAGAGCAAGCTTGTCCAACTCATAGCCCGCAGGCTGCATGTGGCCCAAACCAGCTTTGAATGTGGCTCAACACAAATTTGTAAACTTCCTTAAAACATTATGAGATTTTCTTACAATTTATTTTTTAGCTCATCGGCTATCATTAGTGTTTGTGTATTTTATGCGTGGCCCAAGGCAATTCTTCCAGTGTGACCCAGGGTAGCCAAAAGTTTGGACACCCCCGATGTAGAGTATTTGCTGGCACTAGAATGTAATTCCCCTGAAGGCAGCAATCCCAGGACTTGGAACAGAACCTGGCACATGGCAGGAACTCACATGCATGTTGACTTAATATTTTTAAATGAACTGAGTCAAAAGTGACTGAAAGGGCCTGAGCTATAACCGTCCCCTTTCTTTTCCTGCCATCCCCGAGCACAGACACAAGGGTGCCAAAGCGCAGACAAAAATTAGAGTGTAGGAGTTCCCTGGTGGTGTAGTGGCTTAAGGCTTCGGCGCTGGTGCTGACGGCGCTGCGGCCTGGGTTCGATTCCCAGCCAGGGAGCTACCCACATACCAAAACAAAATTAGAAACAAACAAAAAGAACCAGAGGCTGAAGGTTAATAAAATTAAAAATAATAATAATTACAGTGTAGTTTGCTATGTAACGTACTATTAATTACTGTCATTTATTTGCAAACAGCTTAACATTTATATCTGATAGTCATGAAGCACCTTATTGATTTTGATGTTACGAGAGATATTAAAGCATATAAGGTCAGACAATTTCATGAACTCATTCTAGACAAAGTGCTCCTCACCTCATTGCTGAATACCACTACGGTCACCTTCAAAGTATTCCCCTTGGGAAGCCATGCACCGACACCAGGGCCTAGTCCACCCGCCAAAGCAGTTTTGGAACTCTTTTTCTGGAATGGCCATCAGAGCTGTTGGGCCCCAAATCTGACAATGACGTTTGTGAGCTCGCCACCGTGTGCTTCCGTTGGCAGCCCTGTACAAACAACTAGTAAGGTGTCATAACCCTGGCAAGGTTATGGCCATTCTAAAAAATGAGTTCCAAAATGGCTTTGAAGGGTGGACTAGGCACTGGCATCGGTGCACGGCTTCCCAAGGGGAGGACTTTGAAGGTGACCATAGTGATATTCAGCAAGGAGGTACGTAGCACCTACTCTAGGATGAGTTCGCAAACTTAATTGTCTGACCTCCTACTTACATTGTCAGTTTTCCATCTCAAACCCCACAAGCTCTGGCTCCTAGCAGAGTACGGTGGTTGTCAAATGAACCCAGAACAATGGTTGATGAAATGTAGCCCACATGAGGATTCCAAGATTTGATTGGGAAAATAGCATACAGTGTGCACATTAAAGTTGGGGAGAGGATACGTGTAGGTCAGGTAAGACAGAAGCTGGCAGCTCAGAAAAGGGAGGGAAATACATTGAAATCTTACTTTAGATCAGAATTGCTTTAAACAAGAACAGTAAGTACTCAGTAAAGATGTCTTCAGTAAATTAGACACAGAATGTGAACTCATGCTATTGACTTAAGTAGCCTAAATCACCGTCACGTCCTCAGGGTCCCTGCTCTTACTCACAGCTGATCCTGTGTCTTAGGAGAAGGAAAATAAAAATCATCCTGGCACAACTTGCTTGTTGGAAAAGATATAATATATTTCAGACTACCAACAAGTCATCTTCAATAAGGCACTCCCATGGGCTAAACTGTGATAATTTAAGCATTAAAAAGAACCTTTACTATACATCAAGTTGACAATGTACTGTAGAAATGTATGCCTGAAACCTATGTAATTCTTGCTAACAGATGTCACCCCAATAAGTCTAACAATAAAAATGAATTAAAAAAAAAAAAGAACCTTGAAGCTTATTCCCCTAAAATCAGGAACAAGACAGGGATGCCCCCATCACGACTGCTATTTAATATAGTACTGGAAGTTCTAGTCACAGCAATCAGGCAAGAGAAAGGAGTAAAAGGTATCCAAATTGGGAGAGAAGAGGTCAAATTGTCACTATTTGCAGATGACATGATCCTTTACATAAAAAATTCCAAAGATTCCACCAGGAAACTATTAGAAACAATAAATAAATAAATAAGTAAAGTTGCAGGATACAAAATCAATGTACAAAAATCAACAGCATTCCTATATACAAACAATGAATTCTCAGAAAAAGAAATGAGGGAGTTGATTTCTTTTGCTGTCACAACAAAAAGAATGAAATACCTGGGAATTAACAAAGAACGTGACAGACTTATACACAGAAAACTATAAGACACTTTTGAAAGACACTGAAACAGACATTAAGAGGTGGAAAAATATCCCCGGTTCATGGATACGAAGACTTAGTATTGTTAAAATGGCCATTCTGCCCAAAGCAATCTACAGATTTAATGCAATACCCATCAAAATCCCACAACCATACTTTTGTGAAATAGATAAAAGAATTATCAGATTTATATGGAACCATAAAAGACCTCGAATTGCCAAAGCAATACTACATAAAAAGAATAAGGCTGGTGGCATTACACTTCCTGCCTTCTATTTATATTACAAAGCATCAATAGTCAAAACAGCTTGGTATTGGCAGAAAAACAGAAATATAGACCAATGAAATAGAACTGAAAACCCAGAAATAAATTCACAAATTTTTAGACAAATAATTTTTGATAAAGGAGCAAAAACATGCAATGGGGAAAAGTCAGCCTCTTTAGTAGGTGGTGCTGGGAAAACTGGAAAAAATATGCAAAAGAATGAACCTGAGCTGTGAACTCTCTCCATATACAAAAATTAACTCAAAATGGATTAAAGACCTTCATATCAGACCTGCAACAATAAACTGTATAGAAGAAGACGTTGGTACTAAACTTATAGACCTAGGACTCAAGGAAGACTTCATGAACCTGACCTCAAAGGCAAGGGCAAAAATAAATGAATGGGACTATATCAAACTAAAAAGCTTCTGAACAGCAAAAGGAACGATCAGCAAGGCAAAGAGACAGCCAACTGAATGGGAGAAAATATTTGCAAATAATGCATCAGATAAGGGTCTAATATCTAATAAATATAAAGAACTAATAAGATTTAACAACAAAAAAACAAACAACCCAATTGAAAAGTGGGCAGAAGAACTAAACAGACACTTCTCCCACGAAGAAATACAAATGGCCAGCAGACATATGAAAAAATGCTCGTCCTCATTAGCTATCAGGGAAATGCAAATCAAAACCACAATGAGATACCACCTCATACCTCTAAGAATGGCTGTTATCAACAAGACAAGGAATAACAAGTGCTGGGGAGGATGTGGAGAAAAAGGAACTCTGGTACACTGCTGGTGGGAGTGCAAACTGGTACAAC